>JALIZH010013048.1:0-24898 GCA_030522465.1 Rhipicephalus appendiculatus
GTGTAAAAAAAAAAGGGGGGGGGAGGGGAATCGAGGGTGAGAAGGAGGGAAATGAGGAGGGGATAGAGTAAAGGAGAGCATAGAAAGAAAGAGAAAGAGATAGAAAGGAAAGAAAAAAAAAACAGAAAGAGATAGAAAGAAAGAGGAAGTGGAAAATAAAGAGAGAGGGAGTTGAGAAGGGGTATGGTATGGTATGGAAAAACTTTATTGAGGTCCGTCGGGGCGTGAACGACCACGTAGCGGGCCGCTCCCGCGTCGGGACAGATAGGGTATCAAGAAAGAAATAGCAAGAAGGAGAAAGAAATATATAAAGAGAGAAAGGAAGAAATAGAAAGAGACAAAAAAGAAAAGAAGACAGAAAAATAGAGAGTCGAGAGAAAAGGAAAGAAAGAGATTAAGAAAGAAAGATAAAAATGAAGAGAATTAAAGAAGGCCACCCAACGCCGCACTTCCTTCAGGCTCGGCCCCACTACTGTTAAGCTGCCCTAATTTTACGACTGGTCTTCAGAATTGTCCTATGGTGCTCCCTCCTTGTGCTCGCGAAGCAAACCTGCATACAGAGCACCGCGCATGCGCAGAGGCTAGGGCACAACCAAGTGCAAGGGGGTAGGACCTGTATTCTCGACAGCTGTCTTCCAAGGACTTAACCAGTGTAGTAACGAGTTTCAATATAAAGGAAAGGTTTGGAGATGTAAAGAAAAATTGCGGCAGATCTCCCCAAGCGGAATTGTGTATGCGAAATATTAGCAGCTTATGTCATGAGCCAGCAACACTAGCACACAGTCGCCAACACTAGAAAATATTTACGCAACAGTTAGCCTCTGCTAGCTGATATTAGTTGGACCTCATTTAAAGGCTGTAACGGCCATCGAATCAAGTTTTCTTCAAAATAATTTTTTTAGATCAGGGGTCTCAAACACGCGGTCTATAATCCTTTCGCTTGCGGCCCGCAGCCCGCACATGCCTGTCGTCAACCCTCACTTTTTTAAATTTTATTAATAAGTATGTTCGTGAGCTACGCAGGCATTATTGGTCTAAAGCAGAGGTCGGCAACCTTTTCAGGCGGAGGGCCAAGTTGCATGAAGCTGACACAGTGGAGGGCCGCATGGAAAATAGAGAGAGAGAGAGAGAGAGAAAGAGGGGGGGGGGGGGGGCTTTGCAGACGAAGAAAAAAAATTCGACGTGTTTACAATATTGTACAACACTAGATTGGAATTCATGATTAGCTTCAGCGCGCATGTCACAAAGTTCCAATCATACATAAGTTACAAGCGAAAATCCCATATAAGGTCAAAACTGCCATCTTGGCCTTCAGATAGGAAATGATTTGGGAAGTCGGAGAGAGGGCTTTGACGTCATGTCGGCGGCCGCAGAATACTGCTCAGCGGGCCGCATGCGGCCCGAGGACCACAGGTTGCCGACCCTTGGTCTAAGGCATTCTTTTCGTGAGGTACCCCGTGTGATCACTATGTGCTGAAACATAACCGTGAGACAAAAACTATATTTCGGAATCGGCATCCAGAATTTCCAGATACAGTCATTTTGGTGATCGGTATTGACATGCTGTTGGAATCCTGGTACCAAATGTCCTTCAGGAATGATCCGTATATGAGTTATCGGAAAGGTTTTCTTTAAGGGTGTGCGTATATTCGAGTGTCGAATTCGAATTCAATAATCCGATCCGACTTTCTAATAGCAAGTATTCGAAGTTTCGAATAACTCCACTGGACGAATATCTAAAGCGCGACAGAGGTGAATTGTGCAACTTGGTTAGAGTGGGGTGGCTGAAACTAACGCTTACGTCGTTACAGAAGGCCTTCCTTTAAAACTTCCACCGATGTACTGATACAAAAGTTAGTGCATATTTATTTTTAAGGAGATTATGTAATTTCCGCACGTCATGGCTCCAGCAGAAAAGGCCAGAGAACAGTCTGGGAGACTGTCGAACTGCTAGCGTCAAAAAATAACCAGCACCGAACTCAGACCTGATAGTCAAGAGGTTAAAAATACTCGAATGAACTCATGACCCCAAGAAAGGATGATCCTTTGAAACAGCGGAAAGCGCATAGAGCTACGCTTTATTTGGGTATCACCAAAACTGCTTTGTGACACATCCCATTCCCTGCTACTGAGGCGCCCAGTGAGCGCATGTTTTAATTGCAGGAAACACCGTAACGTCACGGCGAGAAAGTTTGAAGCCAGGTCATGTGGAACAGCTTTTGTTTCTACGCGAGAATTGGTAGTCTTTCGGTGGCAGTTACTCACCAGTGTTATGTGCTCGAGGACATCAGCAGATTGTATTTCTTTCTTCTTTTTCTATATATTCAACAAAATTTTTGCTATTCGATATTCAACATTTTTGGCCACAATTCGGCACTATTCGATTCGAATTCGATTCGATATGAAATTTCACTATTCGCACGCCCCTAGTTTTCTTTCAAATGGCAACGTTTGTCAACAATATGTACAAACATTCCCCCCTCCCGCTTCTGCACTAAAACTGCCCGTGCGGTACTAAATTGCGTGACTGCGGCCCGCTGGCTGAAGAGAGTTTGAGACCCCTGTTTTAAATTACACTTCACCTTGAACATGGCTGTACGGTGTAGTTTTTAAGTCCTATTTGACTCTACTAATGTTTCTTTCTACAGCTAGGGCGCCTCATATGCAAGGCTTATGAAAACTTAGACATCACATAGCAACAATTTCTACAAAAAATATTACTTAACCATACGACACTAATAAAGTAGAGATACTGAGACAAAGATCGTATGCAGCTAGTAACATAGAACTGATTTTTACCTTTACTATACGGGGAAAATATATAGCTTGCAGAAAAGAAGATGTTGCCCATTAGATAATGCAGGTTACATAGGATGGGTGGAAGTAGCGTAATGCGGATCGCGTAATCAAAATCAAACGTAGCGGTGAATAACGCAATGCGTGGGCCCATCAGGGACATCTTACTTCTCACCATAGCTCGGCACACTCACTCATGAGTGCACTCAACTCACACTCACTCACACTCATTTGAACGTGGTGAGTTGAGTATGAGTGAGTACTCATGAGTGTGAGTGGACGTGAGTGTGAACGTGAGTGAGAACTCAAGAGTGTGAGTGGTCGTGAGTGTGAACGTGAGTGAGCACTCATGAGTATGAGTAGGCGTGAGTATGAACGCGAGTGAGCACTGATGAGTGTGAGTGGGCGTGAGTGTGAACGTGAGTGAGCGTGCACTCATGAGTGTGAGTGGACGTGAGTGCATACGTGAGTACTCATTAGAGTGAGTGGACGTGAGTGTGACGTGAGTGAGAACTCAGGGTGAGTACGCGTGAGTATGAACGTGAGTACTCATGAGTGTGAATAGTATAAACGTGAATAGTCGTGAGTATGAACGTGTGTGAACTCATGAGCGTGAGTAGGTACGCCGCAGAGAGAAACACGGCGAAAATAGCTCGGCACACTCACTAATGAGTGCACTCAACTCACACTCACTCACACTCATTTGAACGTGGTGAGTTGAATATGAGTGAGTACTCATGAGTGTGAGCGGACGTGAGTGTGAACGTGAGTGAGCGCCTAAGAGTGTGAGTAGGCGTGAGTATGAACGTAAGTGAGTGCCTACGAGTGGGAGTAGTCGTGAATGTGAACGTGAGTGAGTACTCATGAGTGTGAGTGGAGGTGAGTGTGAACGTGAGTGAGTACTCATGAGCGTGAGTGGACGTGAGTGTGAACGTGAGTGAGTGCGAAGGCTGACAAAATTGTGGTGAGTGAGTTTGAGTGAGTACTCCCTTAAAGTGCCGACCTATGCTTCTCACCCATATGAAAGAGCGTGGTACTCTGAACAGCTTACCTTTCCTACAGCGAAACTATTATGCCCTAGTTCCCAGCGAATCGCTGCGTTCGCAGACAGAGCGTGTAGATAAAAAAAGTCACAGTTTCACCGCAAGGGTGAAGCAATGAATGCGATAGCAAAAAATTGTAATGTTATACGAAGTGAGGCTGGCAGCTAACTCTTTTTGGATCCGATCTCACGCAACTCTAGAAAACGCTTGTTTAACCCTTTCAGTCCCGAATTAACTATTTTCAATGTAAGCAACTAGTTCTCACATTTGGAGATGCAGATGATCGTGGTAGTCCAAAAAAAACTGAAAAACTCCATGTTCACACTCTTCAGTGAAGAGTAATTAATGTGCCAATTAATTTAATAAATAATTATTATTTAATAATAATTCCATAATTTTTAGTTCATTTATAACTTAAAATGTTATCTAGATAGGATAGCATAATGTCCAATAGCCAAAATTCAAATTTCTGGCGCAGAACTAAAATAAATGCCCTATCTCTGCACGGTGAAAGAAGACGCTGCCTCAGCGAAATGCGCGAACAGCACTAGCGCTTCTGTAATTTCTTCGTTCAGACGTGACCTCGCTGTATTGTGTGTACCATGTTGACACCACATGTCGGGCAGATGCTAAATACGGGCTCTTGAGGAAGAACAACGCTTTCTCTTTATCAGATGCTTGCTGACTGACCTACATAATTTATGATTCCAATTGGAATCACTGGCACTGAAAGGGTTAAGAGAATTCTCTTCGCTTTGAGAGCGCAGCACGTAGAAGGGTACACCGGCCCCCCGCTGTCGGCCGCCGAGAAGGGGAGATAACGCGCGCGCCCGCGCCCGCGCTCGTAAAATCGAACGTCGCCCCCCCCCCCCCCCCCCCCCGCCCGGTGTCGGCCGCCGAGAAGGGGCGATAACGCGCGCGCCCCCCGCTCGTAAAATCGAAGGTCGCTCGAGGGGACCCCCCCCCCCCCCTCGCGTCTTTTCACGCTCACGAAGGACGGTCGGGGCCGGTTATATATATACGTATACATATACGGCAAATGACGCCGACGCCGACGGCGAAAACCAGCCGCGAGTGTCCATATAATTGCTATCGCAATAAAAACTTCCCCATCTCCCGCTAAAGGGAACCATGTGTGGATGCGAAGCAGCGGGGAGATAATTAGCTTGAGCGGGAGGAACGTCGTCGCTCCCGTTTCGCGGCAGCGGCCCGGGCGCTCATCGCGGCGCTGCACAGGAGAGAGAATGAGGCGCGCGCGCTCCGTCATTTTCATACCGCGGAACTACCGTGGCGCCCCCCAGCGGAGTATGCAGCTGTCGCACCACCTGTCGTGCGCGCCGCTCCGTAGAGGATTCCTAGAGGAGAGAACCGTAGGAGAGGAGAGAAAGAGGGGACACGAATGCGCTGTGGGGGGTGTGGGACGCGGGAGCCGCTCCGTAGAGTAGAGGATTCCTAGAGGAGAGAGGGGGGAGAGGACGCACATAAGCTGTGGGGGATGTGGGACGCCGGAGCCGCTCCGCCGCGGGAGGGATACCTAGAGGAGAGAGAGGGGGAGCGTAGGAGAGGAGGTGCGTGGGGAGGGTTTGCGCATGCGCAGTAAGGGTGGTTAGGACGCACACCACCACCACCAGACGGATGGACGGACGGACGGACGTGAGCATGAGACATTAAAGGCTTTCGCCTTAAAAGTGTCCTTACGGAAGTAGTTGAATGTTTGCTGTACATTGAACAGAGCTTGCACAATATCTATTATTGTTTGGCAGCTACAGCACTGTTCAGCGTGGACGCACCCACGTTGACGCTTGGTGATACATCACCATCCCGGCGACTCACGCCCGTGATCAATGATTGAACAAACCCTTGTTCTAGCTGTAGTAAATAAAGGTGAAAGCGTTATCAGAGAATGCGCATGCGACAGCCACAGGAGCGTCACTGATTCGACGTAGAACTCGAGCTAAGGTTGCTTACCCGGGACATGTAAAGAGATATTGAGCGCTGCAGCCGGACTAGAGGGAAAACGCAACGCGCGTCGCGTGTGCTCACGTCCATCCGGCGTCTGTCCGTCCGTCCGTCCGTCCGTCCGTCCGTCTGTCTGTCTGTCTGTCTGTCTCTCTGTCTGTCTGTCTGTCTGTCTGTCTGTTCGTCCGTCCGTCCGTCCGTCCGTCTGTGTCTGTCTGTCTGTCCGTCCGTCCGATCATCCGTCTGTCCGTCCGTCCGCCCTTCTGTCTGTCTGTATGTCTGTCTGTCTGTCTGTCTGTCTGTCTGTCTGTCTGTCTGTCTGTCTGTCTGTCCACCCGTCCGTCCGTCCGCGCTTCTGTCCGTTCGTCCGTCCGTCCGTCCGTCTGTCTGTCCGTCTGTATGTCTGTCCGTCCGTGCGTCCGTCCGTCTGTCCGAGCTCTGGCACGGAGCCAGTTTTCCGCCGGGATGCGCAAACGGACGCCGGTCGCGTCGGACTCTACAGCGCTCGCGCTTTGCTTGCGTAGCGTCGCTGTGTCCCAGCGTTTGCAATCATTCTGACCGACGCCGTCTCAATGGACACATGCATCCACAGAATACACTTTCGAATTTACAAAGGGTCCGTCAATTTAAGCGCTGGAACGCGGATGGCATTTGCGCGATGCGCAAAGCGCGAGAATATACGAACGCATGCGAACGTAGGAAGATTAGTCTCGCGTCTCGGTGCGATTCGCGGTAAAAAATTAAACAAGAAAACACGCACACATTCGGTTTGTGTGTTATCCCACTGAGAGTGTAAAAGATAAAAGACACGGCATAGTCAGTGGAATGGCCACACTTCGCCGAACACACTTTGGAATGTACAAAGTGTCCTTCAATTTTTTTTCTTTAATATGGACGTATGCTATCAGTGGGGCTGACGCTTGGGCTAAGGTCGCCACCACGAGGTGTGTTGAGGCGTCGCGAGAATTTCACTTCATCTATTGGAAACGCGCCGAATGGGTCATGATGTATTACTTCACGCTCATGATGCGATACTTCTTATTACCGCTCCCAGACACCGACAATACACCGGCGAACAAGAGCATTGCGAGAGCAAAGTGGTAGATATAAAAGGCGCGTTTGTAAAGCCCCCCGAGTGTGTAACCGGGATAGCGTGTCCGGACTCGCAATGGATAGCGTGTCCGCGCGCCATCTGTTGTCGCGGACCGAGAGGTCGTGGGTTCGACTCCCGTTGATGGAACTTTTTTTCTTTGCCATTTGTTCGTGTCCATTTTTTCAACGTCATTTCCGTGACGGAAATACGTCACTGAAGTCTTGGTGGAACCGGCGTAAAACACTTTCGTGTTAAAAACAACAGCTGTTGCCGTCTCGCCATTGGCCTGCCACGGCGCGCCTGTAATGGCTGCTGCCTCTTGTTATAGACGATTTTCCGCCGCTGGTATGTTTAATCAAAACTAGATGGTGCCACCACCGCACTGTGGCCGTCCCTACCGCGACCGTCTCCAGGCCGTGGCCTTTGGCAGCACTGCTCAATATGTCTCCATCCGCGTCGCGCCGTCGGCGCGCACGCGTGTAAAAGCGAGCAGACGGCAGCACCGGAAAAGTCAATATGGCGGCACTTGTGGATGCAGTTTCCTTCCGCCTCGAACTGTTCACATCATCTTCCTGCGCTGTGTGGCCCGTAAGTTCGCAACCTACGCGTTTCTTTGCTTTATATTTACGTCATGAAGCTTCGAGAGTAATGTATTCGTCCGTATTTTGCAGTGCTTTCAAGAATAATTCTCAAATTCTCGGAGGGAAGGCTTAGCAGGCATCGCTATATAAGCACAGCTAACCTCCAAAATGAAGGTAGAACCTACCTGATGCTTTGTCCCCAGCGTGAGATGACAAGAAGCCATAGCCGATTTCACCATTCATTTATTGCCGTGAAGACAGTGGGCCAGTAGCAAGCGCGAGTTCGGATTGAAGCGGGCGGTCGCGTCTGCATGGGTGCTGCCATGGTGGCTTCCAGCTTGTGTGGTACGGCCACGGCCGCTCCGCTGGCCTAATGCGTTGGCTGGGGCAACTGGCCGGGGAAGGCCAGTTATGATCACGGGATCAAACATGGCAGCGCCCGTGTGCCGCTGCGGAAAATCGTCTATACGGTGCTGTACTGGCGGTAAAAAAAAACTCAGTGTCCGTTATGCATTCGCCTAAGACGACTCGAAGGTGAAAGGCGTTTTCTTGTTTTTTTCTCAGTCGATGCGTTGATTTTCCCTCGTCCCTTCGACAGTTTTCTGCTCCTTACGTGGTTTCGCACCGCCTCCCGTATAGAAGGCATTGCAAGCTTTCTGCACCTCACCAAGTTTTGCACGGCCTCCGTGATCGGCCCATCATTGACCAAGCGATGACGTCATGTGATGACGTCACGTTACGTGATGTCATATGGTGGCGTCATTATGTGATGGTGATTTCTTGCATCACTCGTTTTGACGCCGTCGTCGACGGGCGTAACTCGCGTTTGATGAGGCATCTAAGGCTTTCGCCTCGATAAAAGCCCTTTGCCGAACAACGTGCAAAGGAGACTCGAAAATTCCACATATCAGGTAAATTTTGGCTTTGCGAAAATTTAGCGTCAAACGTGCATTTCGCTATGCGCTCTTTAAAGGCCCTTCGCTATAAAGACGAAGGAACGCCGTTGCCACTCGGAAACAATTAAAGTTCTTACGAAGGCCACAGTTTACAACTCTACGCCTTACGGATCACGCGCCAAGGCGGTCAAACGGTTTCGTTGCTCGACTCCTGACCCGAAGTTCGCGGGATCGAATCCCAGCCGGAACGGCCGCATTTCGATGGAGGCGAAATGGTAGATGCCCGTGTACTTGGTCTTAAGTGCATGCTAAAGAAGACCAATTGATTGAAATTTCCGGAGTCCTCCCCTACGGCGTCTCTCACAACCATATCGTTGTTTTGGGACGTAGAACGTCGGGGTCACCGACGTTCCCCTCCGCTGGTCACCGAAGGTCATCGACGGTCACCGACGGTCACCGACGTTTTAACTGCGAGGCTGTTCTTAGTCGAGCCTTTCATGTCCGGGGGCCGTCGTAGATCGTAGCGGGGTTTAGTCAAACAAAATGGACAAATCCCACGACGGATATGTGCCACCACTCCACTCACCACTACGGCCACTACTGCTCCCGCCACTCCTCCCACTTCAGTCACCCACTTCATGCCACGTCATTCCCACTTCGTTCAACCTACTTCATTCTTACGCCACCTGCTTTGCTGTATCATCAGTATCCTCCAAGTGGAGGTAGCTGATTTTTTGTTTCTAAACACAGTAGATCGTAACAAAGAAATTTCGAACTTAGTGCCTTCTTTTCCAGCAGGAATAGTAAGCTCTCCCATGTTAGAGTAGTATATAATACTCTGTAAAAATAGATTACTGCTCTCCCGTAGCACACCGCACAACACTCTAAGTAGTTCTTTAAAAAATTCGGGAAGTTTGCACTAAGTCACGCTAAGCTAGGCAGAGCGAAGCGAGGCCCTGTCGCCACTCGTACTTCCCGTTGACCGACACAGCTTCGAGATTCGCGGCTTCCTTCCGACCATAAAGCACAGAAAGCTCTCGCAATATACGGTAGTCAAAGTGGCCTGTTAAGACTGGTGTAGGAGAGGTCGCCTGACCCGTGCGAAGGCGTGGCATGAAGCTGCTCATCACCCTTTATACTCCCCTTACCCATTTCCCACCTCATCCCCAATAGCGGCCAAGAGTCGTCCTTCCTTTTAATAAAGGTCACATTCATTCATTCCTTCCCGGGAGTACGCACTTTCTTAGGAAGCCCCATGGCGGTTGCTAGGCAACCGCCAGGTTGCCTAGCAACCTGGCGGTTGCGAGGTTTTCGCAACACCACTGCCGTCTTTGTGGTTTGAGTAACAGCTTCGCTGTTAAAAATATAATGAGGCGTAATGAGCATTACTTCAATAGTTAGGGTAAGGTGCGGCAAAATGAGACAAAAATTTAAAAATTGTGAATATTTATTTATATTTCACTCTTTACCCTTAAACGTCAATGCAGAAACTTTCCTTTGGGTACAAGGTATGTACTACATAAATATGACCATGTTGCCACTGTCAAAAAGTTTAAAATAAAAAAGAAATAAAAAATGCACCAGATGTCTCATTTTGCCCCAACCTGCGGGGCAAAACGAGACAGTGTGAAAAAAATTATACCTTCAGTTTTTGCAGTAGAAGCACTTGATTAAACTCCATGGGCCCTCACGCAGCCTTCATGACCCCAGTCCTTGCCCTCCACGCATTGAATCCAGACAGAATCCGGTGCTGTTTTGCTCCAAAACTCCTTGCAGATCAAACACCACCAGTCTTTCTTTGTGCTATTGTTGTATTTTGTTGAAAGCTTGCACTTCATTGGATTATTCAACGATCGGACGCTAGATATGTTCTGATGCATCTTCTTCGCCTCCTTTTGCCGTTTTGGTGCAGAACGTTTCGTGGCTTTCGGCTTCGTCAGCCGGGCTTCGTGAGGCGACGAATTTAAAACTGTGCTAGATTTGAATTTTCTCGCGCTTCTTTTTTTAATTTGGTATTGGAGGAAAACTCGATGCCGAGACTTGTTTGTGAACGGCTTGACATGGAGATTCTTCCAATTTTGCGTTCGCCTTTTGAGAGCATCCTTGGGAACACGGAAAAACCTCGATGCAGCGTGATTGGAGTGAGTGTCCTGAATAGCAATCAGTGCTTTTTCACGTCGTTTTCCTCCCAGGAAGCTGTATATGATATTCTCTTGTGCGTCCGAACTCTCCTAAACATTAAAATATAATATATAATGAGTGTAAGTAAATGGTTCACTTACTAAGACACTCTCTAAGGCAATTCAATGCCTTTTTGTCGCGTTTTGCCCCCCCCTCACATGCCCAAATTCAAAAAAAGTTTCCGCTTTGGCCCCGCGCACCAAATGAACTAAAATTTCGGTGGTATGTAGCTAGTAGTATAAAGTAACAATATAAACACTTATGTTGTTGTACTGACTCCAGAGTAGCTTCATGCACGGATCCGAAAATGTGTCCGAGAAGAATTTCGCCCCTTTTTGACGGGTCATGAACACACTGACACCAGCCGCGTAATTTTTCCCACGCGAACGCTGTGAGCAATCATCAACTTTTACACATAAAAAGGTGGACAACTACCAGAACCTCTCGCTGAAATATAGAAACAAAGAAAAGTGCTTTCTGTATTAGCTATGGAGGTCGGCAAAGCCAAAATGTCGCGTTTTGCCCCGTGTCTCATTTTGCCCCGCCTTACCCTAATGTTAATTTGTAGGGACCGTTGCTTACAGCTCCCCCCATAGCTTATCACTCTCCCACAGTAGAGTAAACAATGCCCTGCACTGTCTGCTTTTTTTTTTTGAACGCAGTCGCTGAACTCTCTTCCTGAATGCCACGAGCCCTTCAGACAACACGGCTTCAAATGCCTGGTGCCTATCAGCATCCCTTTGCACGCTGTGCACCATCGCTTCTGTTTCCCCTATCGAATGGCGGGTCATCATGATCATCATCAGCCTGACTATGCCCACTGCAGGGCAAAGGCCTCTCTTATGTTCCGCCAATCAGCCCGGCCCTGTGCTTTCTGCTGCCACGTTATACCTGCAAACTTCTTAATCTCATCTGCCCACCTAATTTCCTGCCTCCCCCCTCACGCGTTAGACTTCTCTTGGAATCCAGTCAGTTACCCTTAATGACCAGCGGTTATCCCGCCGATGTGCTACGGGAATTGCGGGTAAAGCCTTTTTCCACGATGCCACGGCGCTTGCGCCCTTCCCCTAGCGGAAATGTCGCGAAACGCCTCCTGTTCTCGGAGGCCTTCGTTCTAGCAATGTCAGTTCTCCCGGCCCCTGCCAAAACCCTACCAAAAACGGCATAGGCACGGTGGGCATAGGGCAGCACAGGAAACTGGAAAAGGCGGTTTCACAAGGTTACTTATGTATCCACCTCAGTCGAGTTGAACGTGAAAGCTATCTTCTTTTTTCTTCTAAGTCGATGTATTGAACCTCCCACGCCAGCCTCCGAAAGCTCTCTGCAGCCAATGTGGCTTTGCAAGGCCTCCAGGACCGGAGGTATAGTAAGATTCTTGCGCCGCACCTTGTTTTGCACAGCCTCCGGGATCGGCCCACCTTTGACTAAGCAATGATGTCATACGGTGGGACGTCACCACATGACGTTACGTTATGTGACGTCATGATGATGTCATACTGTGACGCCATGATGGGATGATGTTTTTTTGGCTCACGCATGTTGACGCCGCCGACGTGGGATGCCGACGCGGTACGCCGGTCTGTTTTCTCGTGTGGTGAGGCGTCGAAGGCTTTCGCCTTAATAAAATCCTCAGTGCCACCGTTGTCCCCGCAGAAGGAACAAAGCAGGGAAGCGCATCGCTCAGTCTTGAATTGCCGATTGCCTTCCTGCATGACAGAGGGCTGCTTAACATATTTCGACATACACCCATAGGCGTGCGCAGGGTTCCCGTTCAGGGGGGGGGGGGGGGTGGCGAAGTTTCGCAGCGCCCCCCTCCCTATTAAAGGGACACTAAAGGGAAAAATGATTTTTCGCGTATTAGTTAAGTACAATTTCACAATACCGAAAACACCCCTCTTACAGCGAGACGACGCTTGGTAAACGAGAAAACACGCGAAAAGAAAATGCGGGTGGAGACGCCACCTTGAGATTCCCGCACCAAACACCTTGACGTCATAGATTCTGAAGGCGTCTACTGAGTCCTACGTAGCTTCTAATCGATAAAAATGAGGTGCATTGTCATCGGTGGGTGCCATAGACCTAGCATACGAAGTTTCAGAAAATTTCATCGAGCCAATGTCGCGGAAATACGAAAAATACATTTGGAATTTCTGACGTCACGCGCGCAGATAACGGCGCCAAATTTAAAAATAAAACTTCAACCTTGATTTTATCCGCTAATAATGAACTTATGATAGTGAAACGTATGGCATTAGAGTTCTCAGAGTGCAGTTTGTCAATCTAAACTAAGTCATTGTTTCGCTGTAGTGTCCCTTGAAGTCAATGTATGCGACAGATTTCGTGCCCCCCTCTTAGGTGACTCAGAGTTTCTTCCCAGCCGTGAAATTTGTCTCATGTGCAGCGCTCTCCGATAACTTAAATATCGTTCTACAGATCCGGAATGGTGACCGAGGAAGTGCTCACGCGACCAGGGGTTCCCCCCTGGTGACTTCACAGTCTGCGCATCGCCCCACCAAAATCACTCGATTTCTGGGCTTTTCATAATGCGGCTTTCTGCGCTTTTCAAAATGGAAGATGATGAGGCAATACTTGCACATAGATGCCTCAAGATGCGCTGGACCTTAAGCGAAGTGGCAAAATCTTCCAACTTTGAGACATTGCTCGTGCGAGCTGCAGAGCCACACCAAATGACACATATATGACGAGTCATCATCATCGGTGGTGACAAGTCGCGCTTTCTAGGAGTTTTAAAATGGAGACACTTTGACTTCTGAACGGTCAGAACAGACCCACGTGAGAACCGAAGTGTGTCGCTGCCTAAATGACCCAACAAGAGTCATGCACTTTCCGACCATGAAGGTAGCATTTATTTGATATAACACGAACTTGACCTCGTCTGTAGCGGTAGAGAGACTTTTCTGCTTCTCGATTCTAGCACTGTGTTGAGCCCGAACCCATGCTGTCTAGAAGGCAGCCTACTTGAGAAGTTGTTGTCGCTTAAACGCAAATAACACAACAATATTCTGAGCAAAACAGACCTTGTCGGTAAAATAACTGTATACTTCTTCCTTAATTCACTGGTATTCGTTAGAGATCCAAGCGACATGCTTGACTTGCCAGTTCCAAGGCGCTGTAGCATTATTAACCATATTAGGCTGACTTAGTAAATCGCTTTGTGGAGCATCAGCATTTGCGAAATAATAATAATAAAAAAAAACAGTATTCCAGCATATACTCGAGTATATGTAATCCGAGATACTCTTTTCGTCTTTTTGCGAAAGTATGATCGAAATATTTCTTTACGTCCAAGACAGGAGTATCTCAATATCTATATTTCAGGCTTCCGGCGCATGTATTTCGATATCTGTATTCTGGAATACGTTTTTGAATATATCTGCCCAGCCTTGCGCCTAAGCATGTAAGAAGTAAAGATGAATTTGTAAGAACAAGGCTCGAAACACGGACAACTTGCTGGAAACTCCGTATTTTCATACTCGCGGGACAAGTATCCTGCTTTCAACGTGCACGGTGATGCGATAACATTACGCTCCCTGCCTGTCCTTGGACTATGCTCGGTGGACCGGACGGCGAAGCGGCCTCCTAATGCCTTCATTGTCTGTAGGCAGCCCGAAACTTGTGCCTCAGTAATGACTTCCACTTGACCACTGCATTTCTCGCGTAAGCCTTGAGATGGCGGTTTTGCCGGGCGACCCACTTTGTGCCTCAAGAGGCCTTCGTTGCCAATGCCCGTGCACGCGCCAGGTAGCATCAGCTGTAAGAGCGTCTTGTCGGCGCCGAGTTGTATTCCAGCTTCTCTTCCAAGATGCAAACAAAGGTGAACGAAGTACGGCGCCACAGCAGTAAAAAAAAAATAAAAAATAAAAATAAATTAAGGCTTTTCACGTGCCAATACCACAATATGATTATGAAGCATGCCACTGTCAGTGACTATGGCTTAGTTTTAACCACCTGGGGCTCTCGGAAAGGCGTCTAAATTAAAGTAAATGCGTGTTTTTGAATGCTGTGGGGGCCGGGAATTGAATTCTAGTCCACGAGCTTGTCAGCGCAACACCTGAGTTGCTAAGGTGTTACGGCGGGTCGAGTGGACGGACGATCGAGGATGATTATTTTGCAAACGATTGCATCATGGTTTAATTATCCTGTTCGGATCATCCTTCAAGCCGAGTTGTCGATACCGGTAGTAGCGAGGGCATGGCTCCTTCTGGACCTCAGTACAAAGAGCGAAAGAACAACAAATTAAAAGAATCGGCACAAAATACAATCTCAAGTCTAAACCCAACATATTCAAGTTTAATCTGGTCACTTAAGTTTTCCGGCGTTCCTAAATCAAAGAAGCTTAAGGTTTATAAAGCTTATAGATTAAGCTTCCCTGAAATAACGAAAAAAAAAGATATTCTACTAAATTATAGAGTATAACGTCCCACGTTAGGGTTCCAGCTATACAGCTACATAGCGTGGGCGCTCGCTGCGCTAACTTTAGCCGTTCGGGGTTCTATAACGTGCACCGAAAGTACAATACACAAGCCTTTCTGCTTTTGCTCTCCGCTGAAATTCAGTGTACATACAGGGGATCGAACCGGCAACTTGCGCTGTGGAACATAATGACGTATACCATGGCCAGTGAAACCAACAAACAATTAAGCCACGGAAAGCGTAGGTGACATTACTTGTTGTTTTAACTGCAGATTAGGACCTAAATTGAAAGTAACTGAAGGGGACGAAAACGTACCCTTTCCATCGTTGGGATCCGAACCCACAACCTTAGAATAACGCGTAATTCGCGCAATTACGTGTAATTTTCTTGGGCATAAAACTAATAGGATCATTGTTGACAAGCACTTCATATATATTATACGTAAGCCGTTCGAGAGGCTACGAGACGGCAACACGGGTTAAAGTAACCGATTAATCGTTGCGAGAAAACAGCGAAGAACTAAATAGGTTGCTAGCAAAGCTGCAATATGGATCAAATCATGTCACGCAATGTCATCAACCACTCGAAAGTATGCAACCAGCTAAAATAAAAACTCGCAAATTTTGAAAAAAAAAAAAAAAAAAAGGAGAATCGCAATATACGAAACTGTTCAACAATGCTGTTTCAGACTGGAGTATCAGGTAATGCTGGCCGGAGTACACGAGCGTCTATAAACAGCTCGACTTATGTTCTTAACGAGCTTCGAAAGCTATAGTAAAGTAAAGCATCTGAGTGATCCAAAGTTGCCAGTTCCGTTTATAATAAGCGGCTTTGGGCTTCTTTCTTCGCCGTGTCGCTTGTCGCATTTTCTTGGGCTTACTTGCATTTTTCCAACAAATATAGTCATTTTAGTTATCATCACGTTCACCAATAGCGCATTTGCCGTTCACTAATTGCTCGTTTGTCGGTGACTTTGAGTAGTTGAGTGTTTGAAGTCAAACATACGTTGGGGGGAATCAACAAATAACGTTATTCATGCACTGGCAGACGTGCATTCAACCGAATGGAGAATACCCTGGAGACAATATTTAAAAGTAAATATATGCTTTAGTTCACAGGTTGCGCATATTTTCGCTGTACAAAATAATTCAAGTGATTTTTTTTCAACTCCCGTTGCGTATTTTGAGTAATATTTTTTATTTGTTTAAAAATATTTTCGAGAATGGGAAAATTCATTTAAATTTTCCGCTTCTTTCGGGCTTCTTCGCGAAAGTCGCGCCGCTTTTTTTTTTTTTTTGGTTTCTTTTATGACGATTATTTGCTTGTTAGCTCGGTAGCATCTGGAAACTCTGGAGTGATCCCACGTGGTGATCTGTCTCCCTGGCAATTATGGTTTATAAGCGGGGTCTGGTTTTGAAAATAAACACGTTTCTAGTAGTGTAGCGCTGTGTGTTGTCCATATGTGCCTTCCCGTGTCCGTGTGTCTTTTTGCGCCACATCTAAAGCTTTTCGAAAGCTGCCGTCAGCGGGTTTCAACTTGGTGCACAAGTTAAGCAGGAGGCCAAGTCTTGCAAGTTGCGTCCATATTGCAGGGCGCAGCTTTTTCAGCGCACCTTATGACGTGTTTTATTATGGTGTTGAAGGAAGCGGTCGTAAACTATATCTCGCGCGCTGCCCCAATATGGCAACATTTCTTGGGCACGGAGGGTCAACAGCTCAATGCCACACCTGAACCAGATTATTGCGCACCCCCACCCTCCCTTATCTTATGCTCAAGCACACACGCGAGTCAAACAGATGTATTTATTAAGGGCGAACCTGTGCCCACAACTCAAACTGACTGCGGTCGTAAAATCTGCGAGTCAGTCGAGCACCAGAAAAGATGTGTCCACTGTCTTCTTCTTCTTCCCCGCGAGAAGTGCGAGCGCGTGGCGCATACGAGCCGGATCGGGCCAGGCGCTCGTGCCACGATTATCTCTGCGCGGCACAACAATACGGCGTGCATGTGTTCCCTGTGCGCACGGTGATGGGCGCGTTATTTGAATGCGGACAAGATGTCGCGGCAATATAGAAGCGGCGTACGTTCAATACGCGCAAAAATTTCAGCGAGAATCGGCTTTTAGTAGGACATCGAGAGTGTCGGGATGCTGGTGCGATAGGGGTATCCAAGGTTCGCCGGGAGCACGAACGTGTCATACAAAAGAAAGAGGTTGCGCGTATGCGCAATCCGATCTCGTAAAACGGGTTTCACGGCTGTTCGCACTCAGAGGTGCGATTGCGCTTTACATCTGTGCGAGTTAGTGTCGACAGGGGCCGAGATGGCGCGAAGGCAAGAGGAAGAAGCGAAAGGGGGGCAATCAGGAGAGGTCTTCACGCGTCTGACGGCGCTATTTTCGAGCTGCGCTGATAAACAGTTACTGGTGCAATTTATAGAAGCTCCGTTTAGCCGCGTCCGGCTCTGCCGTCGCCCGCCTTTGTTTAGACACAAAGGAGGCGGCGACCGATGGATTGGACGCGTGTCTGCTGGAGAGATGCGACGAGCCGTTGATCGTTGTTGGAATGCGGTGATTAATCGCTGCCATCGGGTTACAACTAGCCACAGGTAATTTGACAAGCTGAAGTAGATGTTTAGAAACAGAGTTTCTCCTGCCAGCAGCGCCTGATTGGACTTTCCTCAAGACGCTGGTAGCTGTCATCCTGAATCACGAGACTTTCAGTCTGTGAGCTTTTAAGCGTATACACCCAAATCTTAAAGTTCATTTGTAGATTCATGCGCAAAAAGTTACAAGCGAGAAATTCTATTCAGCGAGGTCATGTGTGAAGTTGTGACAACGTTATGAACAATAAAGTCTATTATTAAGCAGTGCAGCACTCGAAGCCACGGCCAAGCTACTACTTAAATAAATTATAATGAGCTGGAATATTGTAACAAAGTGTATAAATTAATGATTTGCAGCTATGTTTACAATCACCGAGAAATTACAATCAGCTGGAATATAGTAACAGAGAGCATAAATAAATGATTAGCAGCTATGTTTACAATCTCCAAGTTCATTCTGCGAGCAGACAGTGACAGGGGTAAAGCAAGGGTAACACGAAAATTTAAAAAAAATGTATATACAGCGAACTGCCACGCTGACGAAGCCTAAGTAAATGATTGTCAAACGTACTGTTACTTCTCACTTCATCAAGGTTTTTCACGACACTCTAGGTACACTGGTAAAGACACAGAAGAAATCATTACGTTTATTTACCGACTATTGAGTCATTTAAATTCTACTTAGTCATCCATTCATGGCGCGGCAGTCAGTCAGATAAAAGCGCACGCTTTGGGAACCTGTCGCAAACCAGTGAGTGGCATGGTGATGTCACAGCACTGTTGCGGTGCGGCAGGTTCCAACCTCACAGTCAGCTACAAGCTTACAACCGCTGACGTGTGACATCGTACTTGTCTCAGTCTTCGTCCAAGGAGGCTATTTGTAAATAAAAGCACCCCTTCGCCCCTCAGATAAAGAAAAAATGAACATTTGACATTTGCGAAACGGGGCAATGGCACAGTGTCGTTATCGTGACAACAAGCAAAAAAAGAAAAAAATTGAAATACAATAATGTTTGAATGTTTCTATCATTCCATTGTTCAACCA
This sequence comes from Rhipicephalus appendiculatus, assembly GCA_030522465.1. Taxonomy (NCBI): domain Eukaryota; kingdom Metazoa; phylum Arthropoda; class Arachnida; order Ixodida; family Ixodidae; genus Rhipicephalus; species Rhipicephalus appendiculatus. Next base: position 18,629 of record JALIZH010013048.1, read on the forward strand.
TGCCTAGACGTCGTTCATTTATTGACCTCAGAAACATTTCCGCACTTCAGCATCGGCTCTAAAGTGCATCGGCTCTTAAGGAAAAAAACGAACAATCTTTCAACGGGATTCCTCAATTAATCTTGAGCAACAGGGTGAGCGCATAACCCACTTACAAAAAAACTTAAGGGCGAGGACTCATTAGCACTTGTAGCGAATTTCACGGAGCCATGTGGCAAGTACCATTGCATGTAAATGTGTAACAAAGGCTGATTGTTTTGTTGATAAGCATCAATCTTCAGTATCAATCAATCTGAGTAGAATAATGTGCGTCGCGCACACGTGTAACTGAAAGAAAGACAAGAAAAATGTGATACACATGCAATCTAGGAAAAATGAACGGTCACATAACATGCACACTCCGAAAACCACGTGCATCGTGCTTTAAAACGTCGTGCTTGTCGACAAGGAACGCTGTCGTGGTGCAACGGATGACATGGCTTCATGCAACTCAACTCCAGGAGGACCCGAGCCGCGGTGCACTTACTTGTTGTGTTGTGAGAACATCCCTCCCCCTGAGCTGAATACTTGTATCCGCTTCCCTATCGTTTTCGAGAACTCGCTCGTTCGCTGCTCGAAGATGCTTCCCTGCGCGGAAGAGACAAAAATCTCGTGAAAAGATGCAGAGTTTGAAAGTGACGGTGCTTTCACCACGATGACCCACATGCGCAGAGCGTACATACTGCAAGACCTGCGATCATGGTAACCCATCACAGCATCTACGCAAAGACAAGAAAGAAGGCACAAGCGCTGTCTACGAACAGCTATGTTTACTCAGAAATGCGACTTATATGTACACCATTGTTTTTAATGGCACTTCGCACTTTCAACGGAAAATTGCACATATAAAAGCGCTGGTGTGGATATCTTGTTGAGAGTGGAAATTGTGGTGTGCATAGCCGCACGTCTGCAAAAAAGCAGGACTCCGACTCGGCCAACAGGAAGTTTTATTGAAAAAGCAGGAGTTGTAAAACGAGTTTAAAAGCAGGATAACACTTGTACTTTTTTGTCTTCTTTCTCATCGTCGTGTAACTGTTCTGATGGATGGACATGAACGTATAACAGCGTTACCACATTTGACTACTTGTGCTCCACTGTAAAATTTATGGGCACATCAAATTCGCACAGAACTTAACCAAGTAGGTACCAGCGTGACCATCACACATATCCCGATGAAGCCTTTCAATTTATGCAGGTGTCAAAAACCTGCGCCAAAATTACGGCAATATGCCTTTTAATAGCTTTGGCCCCTGTACAGGGTAGCAAACCGGTTCTTCTATCAGGTTAACCTCCCTGTCTTTTCCTTTATCTATTTCTCTCTCTCTCTCTTTGGGTACCCCTTACAGACTTCGTGTGCCAGAAGTTGCCTATATTTATTGGGGAGCTGCTAAAACAGGCGTAAAATAGTGGTTCTACATTTCGCTGCGTCAGCATGCAACGCTCCTTCGGGCAGGCGGATTTTTTTGTAGTATTATCTTTTGCAATAGCGTGATGCACATATTCTGTAGAGTACATGCACTATGCGATCTCCGGTGAAAACTTGAAATAGATTAACCAATGTACTGCTCGTGAACAAGCGTGTTATTTTGCGTGTTGCCACATGGTCACGCTATAGGCCTTTAGGCGCCGTATTTTGGTTAAGTTCGTTACTTCGTTTTACGCTCCTTGTAGGGTCATTCCACTACACTCACGTGCCAATTTGTTGTATGCCCAGGTTTACTTTAAATGAAATAGTCAGAATACTCGAAGAGGACGTTAAAGATGTGTCGGGTATCTACATTGAGCTATCGGAGGCTACCACCTACTCAGACGAAGACGCTCCCCCCTTTCTCTCCTCTAAGAATCCTCTCTCGGCGATGAGAATTCCGGTAGTCTAATAGACAACCCTAAGTATAATACAGTGGATCCTCGGTGATAAGATCACGGCTTGTATGAATTTTGGGGTGATACGAATTTTTCTATGGTCCTGGCCAAGGCCCACTATCCTGAAATATAATGTAGCACTGTTGCTGCGAAGCTAGTTCCACCCCGCGACGTATGATACGAACGTACGCTAGCGCGCAAGTACGAACAGGTGCCGCTCGCGCTGTCGCGGAAGACGCGGCAATCACGCGCGGGCGTGGGAACCCAAGCGCGGGCATGTGCCCCGCGCCGTAGCCTCCATCGCGCCGTGCCCCGCGCCGTAGCCTCCATCGTGCGCGCGATTCTTGGACGCCTTAATGCGCCCTCGCGTGCCTTCACATTTAAATTACTGATAATGTAGATGTTGCGCTGCTGTGCTAGAGGCAGCGTCGTTGTACTGTGTTCACACGTGCCTACCACGTCGATGCGAGCCATATCTTGGCAATCTCCCGAAATCTCCTGAAGATCTCTCGAAAAACATCCCCGACACCTTCGCGATAATAAAACAATAACAACAAAGGACAGCGTTTCTAAAATTTTCTGGCCTCAGTCAATCGCACGCAAAGCGCTCCTTAAGTATTACGTGACTTTCGCCGCAGAACTATGCTGTCATGCGAAAAAGCGTATTAAGATTTGGGAAGGGGCCGCTAGCAGTCACGGGTCACAACACGACTGGTTCATTAATTACACCCGCGCGCACTGGTCATATATTAAATGCGAAGCATTTCTTTGCGTACTGCAGACACTTTTAGCGTTTCTATCTATCTATCTATCTATCTATCTATCTATCTATCTATCTATCTATCTATCTATCTATCTATCTATCTATCTATCTATCTATCTATCTATCTATCTATCTATCTATCTATCTATCTATCTATCTATCTATCTATCTATCTATCTATCTATCTATCTATCTATCTATCTATCTATCTATCTCTATCTATCTATCTATCTATCTATCTATCTATCTATCTATCTATCTATCTATCTATCTATCTATCTATCTATCTATCTATCTATCTATCTATCTATCTATCTATCTATCTATCTATCTATCTATCTATCTATCTATCTATCTATCTATCTATCTATCCGCCTACGTCTGGGTGCTCTCGTGATCATCGCCCTAACTTGGGGTAGAGCAAAATTAGTATGGGAGGGTAAGAGTGTTTGACGATTATGACTGTCTGGTCATGACAGGAATAATGTGAATATCCAGTCGCGTATGACGTCGAACACTTCACTCCAGACACGTGTGGCACATACCCGTATACCACGGGTCGCGGTATGCGGGTATGCGCCACTGGGGTTTGACAGTTTATATCTACCGAGGAACGGCGAGAACTGACGTTGGTAATTTCGAGAGCGTTAAGAAAAACCTACATCAGCAGCGTTGACCCGACGAATGCAAAGAAGATATGTTACGATCCCAGCAGTAATCGAACCAAAGTATTCTGCGTGGCAATCAAGTATTCTACCATAGAGCCACGCCAGGTCTCGGAACTCCTTTGGAAAAAGACCATATGCAGGCTTAATGTTGGTGAAACGGCAATTGTGGTTGCAGTGCTGCCCATCTAATTTTATAAACATTACATATGTACTCATATGATACAGGCGTCCCGTCGGGCTAGCGTCAATTGTAGCTAAGCGCCATCCACTGAAGTTGGTCTATGTAGCACATCCAGGACTACCATCCTCGCAAGCACAAGCGCCACATTTGAGCTTACCGCTCGTGGCGTTGGTAATACCCATGTTTAATTTGGTATCGTTACGCAGCTGTAAATACCTCGTTATATAAAATATATGCGACTGTTCAACACACATGTATGTGCGTATAGCATTTGTACACACGCTTAGCGTCATTTCGTAAGGTTTCGCTCGACAAAAAAACTTAATTACAGGTCACCTTCCCTCCGCATGCTTCGCATGACATCGATTCCCACGGTGCGTGGGATCTGCCGAGTTTTTTACGAGTATTAAATGCGAAGCATTCTTTAGGGAGGCACTTTGAGCGTTTCTTTCTATCTATCTATCTATCTATCTATCTATCTATCTATCTATCTATCTATCTATCTATCTATCTATCTATCTATCTATCTATCTATCTATCTATCTATCTATCTATCTATCTATCTATCTATCTATCTATCTATCTATCTATCTATCTATCTATCTATCTATCTATCTATCTATCTATCTATCTATCTATCTATCTATCTATCTATCTATCTATCTATCTATCTATCTATCTATCTATCTATCTATCTATCTATCTATCTATCTATCTATCTATCTATCTATCTATCTATCTATCTATCTATCTATCTATCTATCTATCTATCTATCTATCTATCTATCTATCTATCTATCTATCTATCTATCTATCTATCTATCTATCTATCTATCTATCTATCTATCTATCTATCTATGTAGCCGCCTGCGTCTGGGTACTCTTGAGATCGCCTCTTTAACTTGGTGTGGACCAAAATTGGTATGGAAGTGCAAGAGGGTTGGACGAATACGTTAACCCGACATGACTCCTTCGTCATAGCAGTACGTATGTAATGTTTATAAAATTTGACAGCCAGCACTGCAACCACAATATACGTTTCACCAACATTACGCGTGCATAGGGTGTTTTTCCAAAGCACTTTCGGGACCTGAAGGGGCTCTGTGGTAGAATGCTTCGATTGCCACGCAGAATGCTTGGGTTCGATTCCTGCTGGGACTCTTATTTCTATTCTTTGTATTCCTCGCGTCAACGCCACCGATGTCCGTTTTTCTTAAATGCTGTCGCCTTTAAATTACCAGTGTCAACGCCAACGATGTCAGTTTCTCTTAACGCTCTCGCATTTAAATTACCAATGCCTGTTCTCGCCGTTCCTGGGTAGACATAAATTGTCAAAGTCCTGTGGCGCATACCCGCATACCGCGGCCCGTGGTATACGGTGTATGAGCCGCACGTGTCTGGAGAAATGAGTTTGACGACGTAGGCGACAGTATTTTCACGTTATTCATGTCATGACCAGCCAGACATATTCGTCAATACCTCTTACCCTCCCATACAAATTTTGGTCCTACCCCAAGTTAAGGAGGCCATCACGAGAGCACCCAGACGTAGGCGGCTAGAGAGATAGATAGATACGTAGATAGATAGATAGATAGATACGTAGATAGAAACGCAAAAGTGCTTACAGTACGCAAAGAAATGCTTCGCATTTAAAAATGATAAAGTAAACAATTATGCAGACAATCTCTAAAACATCACAGGACACCCTTAAGCTTGTGCAATGACAATAAATAATGACACTTTGCCATTTGAAAAAAATATCCACAAAAGAACTGTAAACAAAACAAGGTGCTTTATTCAAAACTAAGAACTGAACATCGCATTTTTTTAATTGGGGCGCGAATATGCTGATCTCGGCTTAGATAACATAGTGCTTGGTAGACGTTTTTCGAGGTGTCTATTATACGTGTATGCAAAACCGCGGCCAGCGCGCGCTTCGTGTTAGGACGCGAAGACGCATTGTCGAGAACGACTCGTGACACAGCCTGCAGCATTTTGCATACGGGACTGTCGAGGAGCACGGAATTGCTGCATCTCGCGCAAGACAGCGCGTTCACCGGCGAGTACTGTGGCACAGCAAATGTTGGTAGTGCCGCCAATGTTATGACACTGGAACGCCTGCAACCTAAGGGAGGGTCGGTAAGATGACAGCAGGACGCGAATCCACTAAGTATAGCTCAACGTTGCATGTGCGTTCACGCCAGCGCTGCCAGACGGCACAGTGTGCACCAAAAAAGAAAAAAAAACTTGCGTTCGGCCTGTAAGCTTTCTTTTTTCGTCAGGAAAGTAACGCTGTGGATATGAAAAGTGAAAGAGAGATGTTTATACATTGCAAATTAACTTCAAAAAATGAAACCCTGCGAATTCATGAAGCTATAGTCCCACTGAAAGTAACGAGCAACACAAAACTGTCCACTGAAAGTAACGAGAAAAAAAAAAAGAAACGAAAAATGTTGACTATCTTTATCGCAATGCTCACCGGGGGCTGCCCACGAACCTTTTGAACACTTCGTTAAGATCAACCATGAATTATGCTTTTTAAAATAATCACGCCATATCCACGAAGTGAATGATGATGAGTGGGCGAAGCTAGATCGTTTTCATCCATGGCAGAAAGAGAATGTGTGGTCTGGAACGCGCTTATACTTCATGGTCATCAGCGTCATCGTCATCGTTATCACGTGTAGTGGGTACATTCCACTATACTGGAACGCGCTTATTCTTCATGGTCATCAGGCGTCATCGTCATATTTATC
>JALIZH010013049.1:0-45074 GCA_030522465.1 Rhipicephalus appendiculatus
CCTGAGTGTGAGAACAGTTAACTGACAGCATTGTCGCTTTGTTTTTCTAACGCTTCTCAATTTTTACAGCAGTCAAGTAGCAAATAAATTTACTTATGTGAGCCTGCCATACACTCTACAGTTACACAGCTAAAGCTGAAATTAGAAATTCAGGCAAGTTCACTTTGACGTCTATACATATTACAGCGGAACAAAACGAGGACAAAGAAAGATGCACACTGCACGATCGCTTATGAGTCGTCCCATTGTTTGAGGCGGGCATGTCAAACCACGTCTTTTGTAATGTATTTATGTACGTGTTTTGTTCTTCAAATGAGGTCATACACGGTCACTAATTCCAGATACGGAAAACAGTAACACTCACCGTGTATATTATATGAAAGCCTTTATATTCACGAACTTCCGCAAATTTCGCCAAGACAGGAAGAGGCCAAGGAGCGTTCGGATTGTAGTTAGACGACATCTCGTCTCAAGAGAGTTTCTTCGAGGCTTTGTTTCCTGTGTGTCAAAAAAAATGAACACAATCAATGCAGCTGCCGGCACTGCGACTCGTTTCAAATGCAGTAAAATCTTTTCGGTTAGCAGTAACGGCTTTAGTGCGCTTTATAAGCAAAAAGCCACTTGTCAGGAGTCCGACCGTCAGGCCATTTTCCCGCCGGGTGTCCCAGATTACTCTGAAATCACCGACACTCTAGGCATCAAGATGTTGTTAGATGTTGTTTAATGAAGCAAGGGCCATTTATTGGCCAAAGAGCGCCAGGACACGATACTGTATATGAACAATGGTTGTGTTGAATGGCTGCACAGGGGCCTAAAATTTCTCGCGCTTAAGGCGGGTAAAAACACACTTGTATTAAAACCATGAGTGACGTGAAATGTATATTTAGAAAATAAATGGCAAGACACTGTAATAAAACTATGGTGACATGTGGTATGAGCACGGATGCCTCGTCGCCGTCCTTGAGTCCAAGGACCGCGAGGCAGGTGCTCTCTTTAAGTTGAACTACCGATGCAGAGGTCGTGCTAAGGGGTATCTGGGTAAATAACGTGAAAGCTATGCACATCTTTTAAAAATGAAAACAGCCTGATATTTAGAAAGCGGTTCCCGACCTATGAACATCGATGGATGTAGTGGCATTTGTTGTCGATGGGGCAGTAAAAAACGTTTCCTTCTAATAGCATCTAATTCTTGTCATTGTATGAGAATGTGAAGCACGGTAAGTGGTTCGCCACACCTTTCACACAAGGGTGGATTATTACGGGACAAAAGGTATGAATGTGTGCTGTGTGTGTGTCCGGTCCTTAATCTGCTAAGTGTGACTTCTGCTCGGCGTGACTTCGAATACTGGTGGCCAATTTCCAAGATAAGGTTTTACGACATGGAGTTTATTGTACGTTTCACGGTCCCGTAACCGCTGCCAGTAATCCCTGAGTGTTTTTCTTAGCAGCGGTTTCAGGTCCATTACAGGGACAGGTATAAAAGTGCCGGAGGTGTCTTGAAGGGAGCATGCAGCCAGCTGATCCGCCAGCACTTTTCCTTCAATCTCGCGGTGCCCTGGTACACAGCACTGTACAACAGGATTTTCGTGCAGTTTGACAGTCTTCAAAGCTTTCCACAACACTTAAAGGGATACTGAACAAAATTTTCGCCGCCGAGATAAATGGCCCAATTGAAAGATTGGACGCTGAAGTTTATCGAAACAACCTTCATTTCAGCCAGAGACTAGCAGAAAATAATTGAATTTGATGCATTTTTCGCAAATTAGCGCGTCTAGCGGCCGCGCCGTGAAGTGACGCGAAACCCGCCGGATACTGACTCGCCACCCGTGCTCGCTGCAAAATCGCTTACCAATTGACATCGCAAGCCGTCGCCCGCTTCTTCGCGTCTCTCTCGAAAACGTGCTCTCAACCGGCAGCGTGGCAGCCAACGACGCCATAGCCGCGCTCTCGGACGTATGTTAGTTTTCTTCAGCGGAGCTTTTGCCCACGTGCTGTTTGTGTTGTGCCCTGCTACGTAATGTGAACAGTGAACCACCTCGCACAACGTAGAATGCCTGAACGCTGCTCTGCTCTAGGGTGTGCGAAAAGCAGCGTTGGGAGAGACAAGCCCTGTCATACGTTTCCGACGGAGCCTAAGCTTCGTCGGATATGGATTCGCGCTGCGTGCCCACCGCAGCCAATGTGGGTGCCTTCAAAGCGTGACTTTTTGTGCTCTGAACACTTCGAAGATAGTGATTATGAGACGAGCCCCGATTTGTTGCTGCGCTTCGGCATGTCGGCGAAATGGCAGCACCTAAAGCCTGGTGCAGTCACCTCCAAAAAAGAAGCCGAAATGAGGTAAGACTTTTATATTCTAAGCGCGTCGCTCAGAAGACAGGCTGTGTTTGGCGACCGTGCAGTTGATAATGAGATTGCATATCTATAATGCATATAAGTACACATTGAATCCGCTGTGACATTTCGATCTTGTTTATTCAAAAGTGCTGCGGCACCCTAGTGCTTTCTGCTGCTACCTTGATACTTGTATAATAGTGCCGACTTTTATTTCCTGCGTGTGTATATGCAACTGCTTTCAATCCATGCGGGAGTTTTGACATCTTTTTTTTTCTCTCTACTTGAGTGTGCTTCAGATTTTCTAGAAATTTAATCACTCTGTGCTTCAGGTTTTTGATGAAAGACCAGGAGAAGGAAATTTCCAACACGCAGTGCCAGTTCCTTCGAAGAGCACAGTTTCTCTTGAAGACAGCTTCAGGAAGTCTGGGACCGGAATTAGCACTCAGCAAGAACATTTTGATATTGAGCAGCTGATTCATGCAAGAGAGATGTGTAAGAAAGACCGGGAAGAAAGAGTGCACATCACTGACTTACTGGAAACTGCTGTTTTTTCAAGTGTCCTGACAGGTGGGTAATTAGGCAGCATCGTGTTACATTTCTTTTTTGCGTGTTTCGCTTCACTTATAAAAAACATGCACTTCTGCAGATTTTTCAGAGGAGAGTGAACACTCGGTTAAATTCCATGATGAGCATCAACACATGGATCGAGCATCAGGAAACACAGAGTGTGGAAACACATCTACTGCATTCACCATTGACAGTGAATCGCAATACCTAGAAAATGCCACTGATTTATTGCAGACTGCCATTTCCTCAAGTGGCCTAACAGGTGGGTAATTGTGCAACATGGCATTATGTTCATGTTTTTTGGGGTGTTTTACTTCATTTATACAAACGCATATTGCTGCAGATTTTTTCGAGGCAAGTGAACACTCCATCGAATTTCATGATGAGGATCAAGCTGGGCAGGAGAACATAGATGGAGCGTCAGAAAACACGGAGTTGTGGAAACACATCTACTGAATTCATGGCTGACAGTACAGGGCAACACCTGAAAAACATCACTGGGTTATTGCAAACTGCCATTTCCCTAAATGGCCAAACAGGTGGGTAATTGGGCAACATTGTGTGATGCTCACATTTTTTGTGTGTTTTGCCTCACTCATACGAACATGTATTTCTCCAGATTTTTCTGAGGAGAGTGAACACCCAATCGAACGACATGAGGATCAAGCTGGGCATGAGGACACTGATCGAGCATCAGAAAACACGGAATGTGAAAACACACTGTCTACTGCAGTCGCCACTGACAGTACAGTGCACCACCAGAAAATTACGTTAGATGCAGCAGTTCAAACAGCAATGATCTGTCGGAGTCTGGGTACATATTTTGCTGTGTTGTGCTTCTCCTCCTTCCCTTCCATAACTTGTAGAGCTTTGTTTTATTGTTGCTTATGCATAATAGAGTCTCTAGGTTCGCCTACGACTAATAAAACTGTTCGTGATCCCCTAAAGGAGTGCAAACGACCAGGAATACAAAGTCACGTGCCGTCCATACTAATGTCATTGAGGGACCACGAACGTCATCACCAGTATTCTTAGAGGCCCAGTCCTATTCCTTCAATGCAGATTTCGATGAAGATTTGGAAGAGAGAAACATTGATTCTTCATTTGCTCTGTCAGAGGACAGTAACCCAGGGTATGTATAAAACCGATTTGAAGTGCCAAGATGAAACAATGTGTCTTTCCCTATTTCAGAAATAATGAAGAAGACGCACCGCTGCCACTTCACGAAGAGCGAAAATTTATTGTGTTTGAGTCTTCCCTGGATGAACTTCTCTCGGCATGCCCAGTGCGCGCAGCGCTGCACAGCTGTTGATAAAACAGTAAGAGGCACAATGCTGTATGTGGAAAGAATGTGCAAAAATCAGCATGTGTCTGCTTGGGCTAGCCAGCCGAAAATTCAAATGAAGGCAGCGGGAAACGTCTTGGTACCTGCTGCAGCTCTGTACTCTGGGTGCAGTATTTCAAAATTTTTGAGAGCACTCAAGAGTATAGGCATAGTGTGCCCAAGTTACCGGTACCATTTTGCTATACAAAAAGCTCTCCTCGTCCCAGCGAATTACCAAGGTATGTGATATATCTGCTTTGTATCAATAAACTGGATTTTCTTGGTAGTCAATGCAACTTGTTTTTTTCTTCTCAGGTTTGGACAAAGCACCAGAACCGTCTTTTTGAAAGTGTTGCTGGGCAACCCCTACGCCTTGCAGGAGACGGAAGGGCAGATTCTCCCGGGCACTCTGCAAAATACGGAACGTATTCTCTCATTGACATCGACCGAAACAAGGTCCTCCATGTCGAAACAGTGCAGGTATGTCTGTTACACCAAGTGTGGATGTGTTGCAGCCTCAGATGCTTTAAATTTTCAAACATGCATTGCCATCTTGAATTTGTGAAATGATGTGCCATAAACTGCTTATATTGCAGTCGAACGAAACAGGTGGCAGCAGTCAAATGGAGCTGGAGGGCCTCAAGAGGACATTGCAGATATTTGAGGCGAATGGTTTGATCATTGACGTCTTAGTCACAGATCGCCATTCTCAGATCAAGGCATTTGCTGCTAAGGAGGGAAGCTTCGATCACAATTATGACTGTTGGCACATTGGAAAATGTAAGCATTGTAAACCATACTAAAAAATATGAATTTCATAAAACAGTTGGAGTGTCAGTTTTCAACACATTTTGTTGTATTCTCTGCAGCACTCAGAAAAAAGGTAACAGCTGCCAGTAAACTCAAGAAATACAGCATCATCACACCATGGATCAACGCGATAATTAACCATTTCTACTGGTGTGCAGTATCAAGTGAGGGCCAGCCAGAGTTTATACTTCCCAAGTTGCGCTCACGTGCTGCCCACATAGCGAATGTGCACACGCATGATGACGAGCTATATCCAAGGTGTCAGTATGATGCGCTGCTGAACAAGTAGTGGCTTGAAGAAGGTACAGCAGTTGTTTTCTTTTCGCACATGTTTTTGTATAGCATTATTCCTATGTATTTTTTTTCAAACACATTGCTCTAGGTTCTCCAGCCCATGAAAAAGTAAAGGCAATTATTTTGAACAAAGCACTGTGTAGGGATATGCCGAAGCTTTCGACATCGGCACAGACATTTGCAGCGGAGTCCTTTCACAGCACGATAATTCAGTTTGCGCCCAAGGCTACACATTTCCACTACACAAGTATAGTTGCAAGGTAAGATGTTCTGTTGGCAATAAGAAATGCGGTTAATTGTTTTCCAAGGAGCTACTTGGCAGGACAGGATGCAAGAAAAGAGACAGACCAACACAGACTGTTTCTTGTTTCCTTGTGTCCTGTCCTGCTGTGCAGTTTGTTAGATGATCCTGTATCAACTTTCCCAACTTTCAGCGCTAGTTACCCAAATGTCTTTTTTTCCCAGGACGCGCCTTGCAGCCTTGCATTATAATGAGAACAGTGAGAGGGAACATGCCACTCATCAAGGCAAGGATCGTTATCTCATCAAGTACCCAAAATCAAAGAAGACTGCCATTGCTGCACCACTGAAGAAGGCCTGCACATATGGTATGATCCAATACTCACTAATGCAGTCTCTAACTAACTATTTTCGTTTCAGATTACATCAAATAGCTCCTGGAGTCTACAGAGAATATTTGTAGACAGGCGGGATCGTTAAAAGAAGCCTCACTACAGGCTTGTGTCACCATGCCACCAACTCTGTGGAGCCAGTATGATCACGAGGACAATGATTCGCTCATTGCGAAAAGGAGGGCGCGCTTCAACCGCAAATGCATGTGGAGTTGAGATGATTCGATCATCATCATTTCATGTGCGATGACAGCCCTGATCACTACAGGATGTACAATAAACAATACCATAAATGTGCTTCTTATGTTTATTGAGAATGCATGGGTCTATGGGTCCAAGTAGCCGGTGTAGTGGCCATCTCGTGTTGGAAACTCCTTCCGGATCCTGTGGACAGCGCAGCTTGGAATGACGACCCTGTTTCGCTGGCCTAGTTTGCCGTAAGACCACCAGACGAACTGCCTATATGCAGTGTACCTGTATTTGCTAAGGAATAAAAAGAAGAGGTTGAGAAATGCCTAATGTTTGCACTCATTTCAGAAGACTGCAAAAGTAAAAAAAAACAGTGTTGCTGCCTTGAGAAATTCAGTGGCTCTAAGAACAAATTCGCACTCACTCATGCTCTTGTCTGTTCCTTAGATTATATGGGCAGTAGTGCTGTAGCTTTATATACTCTAAGTCGAGTATATGCCGATTCAGGCAATACAATCGAAAAATTAGATGCAATGTGATGCACTCGTGTTCCTGTGCAGCACTCGCAACATTATTTTGTTCTTGGCAGCACACCCTCTCCTTTTCGGTCGGCATATCGGTGCAGCGGTCGCCGCAGCAGCACCTGTTGATAAAATAAGCGTACATGCATGCATAAGCGATTACATAAAGCGGCAAACACATGGACAAATGTAGCTCTCTGGCTGCAGTACAGTATGCGAGCGTTTGTGGCACTGAGGACCGCAATATTTCTGACCTATTCCTAGATAAAGTACATCATGCTTGTATGAAAGGGAGGCCCCGGAATGCCCCTGAGAGAGAATAAACTTCACACGCGTGGTGTTCTCTGCAAAAGTAGGCTTTAGTGGTAACCTACCCACTCGCTATTCCACTTCAATTTTGCTTGCTTGGCGACACTAAAAAGTTTAACTGGGTGGGTTAGTTTTCCTCCCGTAATCGCTGATAACGGATCCCGCTTGACTGTTGCGAACGTGACGCGCACTACTCGCTCTGTCTGTTTCGACGTCGCCGCGGTTGCTCCCCAGCCGTAGCGCACGTGTGCGATTGCAAGGCGACTCTTGCACGAAAGAAATTGAACCGCCTTCAGCGGTAACATCGTGGCTCTAGGCTTGTTTCCCAGTAGTACGGGCAGTATTTTTTCACCGGCTGAAATTAACAAGGCATCTAAGTTTGCCTTTTACAATAAACGTGGTGCGAGCACGCGAGCGACACCGGCACCGAGAAGTTTCTGAGAGCCCGCTACAACGACAGCCACGCGACTGTACGTACATACACATCGTTTAGCGCATCGCCGAAAATTTGTTTTCCTACTGCGCGGCAAAGCACGAGGCACTTACCGAATTACTGGTCCCGGCTGCCGACGCACGTTGGGCGATGGCGGCTCGTCGTCCTCGCTATCGCTTGACGAAGCGGGAAGGGTCACACGCATACGGTTGTATGCGGCGCATCCGTTTTGGAGGCGTCTCGAACTCGGAGTCGTAATCACCGCTCGTGGAACCAGTGTCACTAGCACCTTGCATGTTTGCGCGCTCGCGACACGCTCGGTAGTTGCAGTGGTTTTTACTAGTTTTTAAAAGCTCAGCGCCGCAAGCCACAGTCGATGTGGTCAGTGTGGTTCTAGAGAGGAGAGGTGGAGAAAGGGAAGTGGCAGGGCAGGAGAGAGCGTGCCGGTTGCGCCCCTCTTGCTGGTGCATTTGACGTCACGGCCGTCGACAAGCGCATTGGCGTGCAGCCGCCGCCCACTCACAATCCACTAAAAATGCGGCCAACTGCTCGAAATTACGTGAAATAAACGCTGTTTATAGAAACGGTCGTGTCGTCCGAGTCGAATTTCAGTGTTTTCGTAGTTTTTTTCAAAATTTTGTTCAGTATCCCTTTAAGGAATCCGTGTATATAACTGCATGATGCAATTGAAACTTCTTTAATGTGTATCACAGCATCGAGTATCGCATAAGCTTCCGCGGTAAAAATGCTCCTGTTGGGGTGAAGAACACCAGAATCTGAGAAGGATGGACCAACTGCGGCATACGACACGCCATCGTGGGACTTGGAAGCGTCTGTAGAAAATTCAGGGCCAGAATATTTCTGCTGTAGTTTCGAGGAAGTACATGCGGATATGTGTAACTGGTGCGTGCTTGGTAACTTCCATGAAAGATACATCGCAGTCTATCGTCTGCCACTGCCACGGCGGCAGCTGTACAGCGGGAGCCATCAGACAGTGGTCAAAGAGTGGAATCTCCCTTTCCTCGACACGACTTCGTACGCGAAGAGAGTAGGGCTCTTTCAATGCGGGACGACTACGAAAGAGACGAAAACTAGAAAGATCATTTGTAATGCTGTATGTGGAATGTTCCACTGTTGCCATTGGCTTTCAAATATTATACGGTGGATATTTCGACTCTCTGCATATGAAGCGACCATTCATTGCATTCCACGTAAAGGCTTTCTACGGGGCTCGTCCTAAAAGCGCCCGTAGAAAGGCGAATGCCGAGATGGTGGACAGGGCCAAGCATATTTAATGCGGTCGGTGTTGCTGACTAATATACTATGGCTCCATAATCTAGGTGTGTACGTATGGGACTCTTGTACGAATTTATAAGAGGGTGTGTTCAGATAGAACGTCGGTGCATTTCCGCCGACCCCCTTATTTTCGCCGAAAATTATATTTTGTTTTCCGAGTCCCCAGGACCACAAAACCACTTTTGGTTTCGCGAGAAAAAATTTCACCTTCTTTAAAAGAAATTACAAGTCTCCACTGAGCCGCCACTGCCTCTTTCGAATTTCAAGAAAATGGGATTTCGATGAGACGCTACAAAAACACTATTGTAGCTGTAGGTCGGAAAACTTTTCTCCACATACTACGGATAGTTTTTGTTGAGAAAAAAAAATCGCGAAATCGACACAAAGCTTAATAATGCTCACATTTAAGATTTTTTTCTCCGCAAGTATAAACGCCAGACTTCCCAAAGTTTTTAAAAACATTGCCATATGTTTGGTAAACAAGTGTGCTGAACGAAATACTTGAGAGTGGCTTCAAACGTTAACCAGAAATGTTCAGCTGAGGACATGTCTCTCAAAATGCAATATTTGAAGACCATTTAAAAAAAAAACGCCATCTTCGATTTTCTTTAAACTCTCCAGAATTAAAGCCAAGCACGTGTTCGAACTTAACCTGTAAAAACATGTTGCATTATTTTTGTGAGGTCGGAACTACGAAGCACGAAAAGTGGCCGAATTGACGTATAGTGAGTAACCACAACATTGAGCGAGCATGGAGCAATAGTTGCCATTATCGTTATTTTTAGGTCGCGAATGTCGTCTGTGGATTATTTATTTATTTATTTATTTATTTATTTATTTATTTATTTGATTTGCATACACAGATACACAAGGACACAGAGGAAAGAGGGAGAGAGCAAGCTGGCAACTGCCACCTGGAGGGGCACAACGCCTGCTTACTCTTTCGGGAGGAGGGAAGAGATAGAGGAAAGGGAGACAGGAGGAGAGAAAGAGGAAAGAAGTGAGGGAAGTATAAGAAAAATTGACGAAGACTTAGACAAGCATAAATAAACACGAAAAAAACGTCTATAAACGGGTGGCAAGGCCCGTTTGGCCCATAAAAGTCAATTGAGCTTGACGGGCCTGGTCGCGTCGAGAAACACAACCTCTGGGAAAGAGGTAATCATCTAGGGTCGCGCACTTCAGTCCCGGGAATTTATATTCCTTAATCAGTGCAGCCCGCTGCGTAGCGAATGCGGGGCAGTGCACTATAAGATGATCAAGTGTCTCACAGGAGCCACAAGCTGCGCACAACGGACTGTCCGCACGCCTTTGACGGTATAAGCGTTCGCGCACCAACACAAGGCCGACTCTTAGTTTGTATAATAGTGCTCTGGAAGGACGAGACAAGCCACGACCACGAACACGGGGAGGGAACGATCCATTCGCGACACGCTGGTCTGGGTGCTGCTTTAGGAGGTGTCGGCGTATAAGCAGGCGAGCGTTGTCCGTCATAGATGAAATTTCCGGGCAGTCGCAATTATCATGATTACAAGATGAAGCAAGGCGATCCGCCTCTTCATTTCCAGCAATTCCCACGTGCGAAGGTACCCACTGGGCAGCTAGGGACACCCCACGTGACAGAATTTTGTTGGCGGATTCCGTGATGCTGCAGAGAATTGGGCTGTCGGCCTCCTTTCAGGTGAGTCTGCTAAGGGCACCACGAGAGTCTGTAAGGACGACGACCTTCGATGCTGGTAATCTCTCCTGCACGTATTTAAGGGCGGCATCAATCGCTGCTAGTTCTGCAGTCACTGACGATGATGGGTGTGGTATTTTAAACAATCGCCTGATGTCTGCTGAAGGGCAGAAGAAGGCTGCAGAAGCGCCCAGGCCATCGCTACGTACAGATGCGCCCGTAAATACTTTAGCGTAGTCCTCAAATTCTTCAAATAAGTGTGAATGGGCTAATTGGTATAGTGCCGAAACAGGTTGGTCACACTTTTTGCGTATTCCTGGAATTGATAGATGAATATGGAAGATGCATTTGCTGTGCTCTTTCGATGTTGTCAACGCAGTGGTTTCTTCAGAATTGCCAGTAATGCCATTGAACAAAGCCGCAGTTTTGCCCATGCGAGAAAACGTGCACCGGATCAGCGTATTAACGAGTGCTTTGCCATCTGGGGCTCGGTGCATACGCTCAATATGATGTAGCGCCCCCTGGTCGGCTTGCAGCCTTAGAGGCAACTGGTGGGCTTCAGTAAGTAGTGGGATGGATTGAGCCTCACGAGGTAAGCCAAGCATTACTCGGAGGGCTACACGATGATCCCGTTCCAGCTGAGACATTAAAGCAGGCGGCACATTCAAGACTGGCAAGGCATACGTTACGCAAGAGAGTACAGATGATTGTTACACCTGTAGCGCTGTCTTCTGGTCAATGCCATCACCCCTAGCCGTGAAGGCGGTCACATATTTGAACAGGGACAGCGATTTGCGCCTCACAGCACAGTTGTAACAGCATGACGCCAAGAAAGGCGATCATCGATTATTACACCCAGGTAGCGATGTTGCTGTACCCACTGTATCGGTGCGTCTCCGATCTCCTGCTCATACTTCGACGAGCGCGTTGCCTAGGATGATACGCGATCGCGGCTGACTTGGCAGGTGAAATCTGCAGGCCCATAGTGCGATGTCATCGGCATAAATCGCTATGCCTAGAGGAAAATCGCATTCTTGTGGCAATCGGCTTGGAAGTCCAGCGAGTACGCTCTTAAAGAGAAGTGGCGACAAGACGTTGCCTTGCGGGACGCCACAATGAACAGTGCGAGGTTCACTCGTTGCTGCTCCAATGCGCACTTTCATTCTGCGCTCCGATAGAAAATTGTGCACAGAGTGTAGCATACGGCCTGAAATTCCCGCAGTCATAAGCGCACAAATAATTGCCATATGTGGTACCGAGTCAAACGCTTGCTGTATGTCAAGGAATAGAACGTACGCAGAGTGCCTGTTTGCTCTAGCAGATTCAAGCGATGAAACAAGATCTACTATGCTGTCGAGGGCTGAACGGTGGCGACGAAATCCGCTCATGACATCAGGGAGGAAATTGAGCTCCTGTAATCTGCCATCCAGACGAAACAGTACCATTCGTTCCATCAGCTTCATAACATTAGAAGTTAGCGATATTGGCCGGTATGACTTCAGGTGTTGTGCAGGGCGCCCAGGCTTTAAAACTGGCTTCACCACAGATGATTTCCATTCAGTAGGAATCAGACTTGTTCGCCACACTTTGTTGTATTCATCCAGGATACTCTGATGGAAGACCTCATCAATATTTCGCAAGGCTTGGTACGTAACGCCATCTTCGCTTGGGGCAGTGCGACGATAACAGAGGCTGAGCGCATGGCGCAGCTCACCGGAAGTGAATTCTGTTTCATCCATCTCACAGGGAGGACCACAGAAAATTGTTACCGAACGATGACTTGCGTTGTCTCTTGACGTAGGAGAGGCGAGAAGATCGGCGAAATCTTCTGCAAGAATTTTCGGAGACCGTCCAGTCGTGATGTACAATGCTGCAGTTGGATTGTTGCAGACCTCAGGTGTTCGGAGAGCCTTCAATATGCGCCATACACTTCCAAAGCCGTTCGCCGTATGCAAGGAGCTACACAATGCGGCCCAGCTCCTTCGACGAAGTTGTTTTGTGTGTCGCCGAATAGCTGCATCTAAGGGGTTATACAGCGTCCAATCAGAGCTTCTTTTAGAACACTGCGCCTTCCTGTAAGCCCGGCGTCGACAAGCACGTAGTCTCAAGAGCCTAAGGTCAGGGTTTGGTTTATCTCTGCTCCGCAGTCGTCGTACTGTAGCTTGTTGTAGACACTCGCTCACTAGTTTGAACAAGTTGTCTTGTGATGGCGCCCCTGCAATCAGCTTACGGAACTTGTCCCAATTCGTCATTGTGTAGGCAGCACTCTGGTGGCTAGGAGAATGCTCTAGAACCAACCAAATCGGCAGATGATCGGAGCCCCATGGGTCAGCTTCACTTGACCAAGCAAGGCATACATCCCTCGTTGATATGGAAAGGTCAATGGTGGATTGTTCCTTTCCTCTGCCGACAAATGTAGGTCAGCCGTCATTAAGTGTCTGCAGATCATGTTTAACAATAAGCTCATTGATTTCCACACCACGATTGTCTTGTGGGCGAGAGCACCAACGAGTATGGTGAGCATTGAAGTCTCCACACAGCAGAAATGACGAGCCGCACCGGGATAGCAGGCACTCCAGTAATCTGATGTCCGAAGATCGCGTCGGCCGAAAATATATGCTTGCCACAGTCGTCGTTGTGTCCCTGAGACTTACAGCAACTGCTACACATTCAAAATCGGCATCGAAGATGTCACTTGCGTCAATAACTGCGAAATGTAGATCAGCTCGTATGTACATTGACGCTTTTGAAGCATTTCGCGGATGCGTGGTGTCCGTACACTGGAAAGACCCGCATGCCGGCGCCGTGCATCGAGCATTGCTGTGAACGCCTACATAGCCTGGAAGTCTGAGTTCGTCTTTTCTTACATTGGTTTCTTGGAGCGCTATAACATCCGGCGAATTGTTCATTGCAAGGAGCCTAAGAACGAGATCAGCATGACGTGGTCGTAGAGACATGACGTGTTCATGGTGTTTTTATTGAAGACCGTCGAGAACTGGAACGAGAGCCTCCAAAAGCTGTTGTGCGGCTAATGCTGCAGGCGTTTGACGACCGGCTATGAGAGATCTGACGACGTTGATAAGAATCTTAAGCAGGGGGGACAAGTTGGGCATCGTCGTTGACTGAAGCCTTTTCTGGTGCCCTATTTACGGTATTTTCTACTGCAGACGGGGCGGAAGCTGGTTCCGACATTTTTTGAGGAGCGACCTTTGCAGGAGCTGTTTTCGACGGCTTTAATGGAAGCGCCGGCCACGATGTTGCCGAAATGCTGAAATTGCGCCTGCCTCCGTCGCTTCGATTCACGCTGACTGTACTTTTTTTCGAACGTGTAGTTACATCCTCAGTTGCGCCGTTTGCAGCTGCTTGACGGGTACTACGGCTAGGCGTCTTTTCTCCTCATGCATTCTTTTTAGCTTTCTCTTTCAGGACCTTCTGCTTTTTCTTTAGCTTGGGACATTCTTTGTCTGTTGCCAGGTGTTCACCATTGCAGTTAGGGCATCGAGATATCGCACTGTCACAAGAATTTACGTTGTGATTTGCGCCACACTTAGCACAGACCACAACACTTGTGCAAAAGCCCTGCACATGTCCAAACATGAGACATTTACGGCACTTAAGAGGCCTTGGTATGAATGGTCGACCGGGTATCACACTAGTCCGGCTTTTATGTGACTAGGTAGCTTTTCGCAGTCGAAAAGAATCTTCACACACCTTGAAGAGCCGAGCCTTTGAGCGCTGATGATTCTGCATGGTGACGTGCAAACGATAATGCTTTTCAAAACGTCGTCTGAAAGTTCTAGGTCAACATCCGATATAACACCAACTGTCACATTGGCGCCCTGTGGAACATAAGCCCGCGCGTTGACACCACATAGCTGAGTCAGACCTAGGCGGGCTTGCACCGTCTTCTCGTCTGTTGTGTCAACTGCAATGATATTTTTCCTGGGATTGACGGGAACTTCTTGAATCAGACCAGGGGCCAATTTGAAGAAGAAGTCATGAAGCTTCTGTTTGGAAATGGCGTTCAGGCTTACCGTGACGTCGACGGGCACATAGGCAACTTTCGTAGTCCCAATGTTGCTGTATATTACGGTCTCTTCACTTGAAGACGATGTCGCAGACTTACGTCTTGGCCGTCGATGCTTGGCAGGTAGAAAGGCATCTGAGTCATCCGACCTAGCTGAAGAGCTGAGCCGCTTCCTTGCAGCGGCAGGTCTACCTCTGCCGCTGGACGGGTCCACCACCATATCCTCCATAGCGAGCCTTGCAGTGAGGGTCTCCCAGCAAAGCAGAGGTCTTGAGGGCCAGTACAAGTAGTGATAGGTGCCCCAGATGCACGATGACACACAAAAAATAGAAAAAGCTTCAGCACCGACGGAAACTGACAGCCGAACGCACAAAACTTCGTCGTCGTCGGATTGTCGGGAATAAAGCAGGAACAGTTCGTTTTGAAGAGGATATTATTACTACATTTTTTTACGCAAATCACAAAAACTTCTACACGGGTCCCAGCCACTGAGCATGCCGCGATAATGAGTCGCACTCTTCGCAGGAATCGCTTTCACAATTTTTCGCGCATGTGAGCCTCGTGCGCCTCATGAAGGAGGTGGCTGGAGAGGATCCACCGCTGGATATTTATCGCTTCCCGTGGCACGTCGGTAATGTGATAACGCAGACGGTGCGTGTCGGCACAAGCGGCGCTTCTGCAGCACGACTGCGCTCACCCGCTCCCCCAAAAAAGAAAGAACATAAACAAGAAACAGCTCAACTCGCTTAAGAAAGGTCGAAGTAATAAGATAACGTCGGCTTTCACTTCCGTTCGTCGTCGACAACCCGGCAGTCCTCTGCTGGTGAACGAACGTGAGTACGCGTGCGCGTATTACACTCCCCTGATATTGATGGCCACGTTGTGGAGCTCAGAGCGAGCGTTTTGCGCTGACTAACCAAAGAGGCATACGAAGAAGATTGCCTACAAGCGGAACTTTCGATGTGTGAATGATTTGAATGTCGCCTTACTAAGGAAGCGCATGTCAGGAAAAGCCTCATCCATCAGAGAAACCGACATTTTGTGCCAGAGCTTTTTCAACCGCTTGAAACAGATCGCCGTAGAGTCTCCAGATGCATCTCAGTCTGACGCAAATTTTGTTCCCGAACAAATTGCTGTCGAAGAGCTAAACGTACTCGTTAAGACAACCGACGTGACAACCCTGAAAATTCCGGCGAAAGCGAAAGCACAATGACGAGTGTCTTACGCCAATCGTAAGAAAGCGAAGATCGAGGGCGCTATCTCCAGGAGAATTTCTGCTGTCCTTACAGTAGCGTACGGCACTACAGAGGAACCTGGTCCTTCAGCGGAAACCTGCAACACGTGTCGCGAGTGGCTGCGCAACCTAAAGCACACATTCGATACCTGCGAATCATACCATGAACGCTGCCGCCTCTTGACATTGCTCCCTGTGAACCTTTCTCATCAAGAGATCCAAGAAATCATTCCATCCGCAACTCGGTACCTCATTCGAAAATCCAGAAAATATAGACACCCGGGTGTGGTCAAATCCGAACCTCTACATCAGGTCGAAGCTGAAGCCAGAAAACATACAGGCAGCAATGATGATGAGCTCAACTCCACCCAAGAAAGCCCAAACAAGAAAGCTTTCATTGCAGTTAGTTCTAAAGGACAAAAAGAGTACGTTTCAAAACGGCTCATGACCAGGTCCATTCGAGAAATATTTCGTTTACAGAGGCTCACCCTGACACAGGGATCGAGCTCACGAAGTTCTCCTTGAGGCCGAAATGGGTTGTGTGCACAAGGTTGCTTTACCAGGAGCAAGATACGCACAAGTGCTTCGGTGACGTTTGTGACTCTCTAACTTGTCTGACTATGACTTGTGACTATGACTCCCTGTGTATACAATAGGGGTAAATAAGCAGTTCCTTCCGAGAGCTCGACTTGACTACATTTCTAGAAATCTTGCGGTTAGTCCTTACGCCAGGACCAAAACTGCGACGCGTGCACGCACGCAAATAAAGAAATTTGCACTTTAAGGCAACTCTTGTTTTATCTGTCAAGCTGTTGTCCCTCGAGCACAACAGATGACATTCAGGACCTAAAAATAACGATAATGGCAACTATTGCTCCATGCTCGCTCAATGTTGTGGTTACTCACTGTCCGTCAATTTGGCCACATTTCGTGCTTCGTAGTTCCGACCTCACAAAAATAATGCAACATGTTTTTACAGATTAACTTAGAACACGTGCTTGGCTTTAATACTCGAGAGTTTAAAGAAAATCGAAGATGGCGTTTTTTTTAAATGATCTTCAAAATATTGCATTTTGAGAGACATGTCGTCAGTTGAAACTTTCTGGTTAACGTTTGCAACCACTCTCAGGTATTTCGTTGCGCACACTTGTTCACCAAACATATGGCAATGTTTTTAAAAACTTTGGGAAATCTGGCGTTTATACTTGCGGAGGAAAAAAATCTTAAATGTGAGAATTATTGAGCTTTGTGTCGATTTCGTGATTTTTTTTCTTAACAGAAAAACATCAAAACTGCAAAGAAATAATTTTTCTCAACAAAAACTATCCATAGTATGTGGGAAAAATGTTTCGGTCCTACAGCTACAGTAGTGTTTTTGTAGCGTCTCATCGAAATCCTATTTTCGCGAAATTCGAAAGAGGCGGCGGCGGCTCAGTGGAGACTTGTAATTTTTTTTAAAAAAAGGTGAAATTTTTTTCTCGCGATACCAAAAGTGGTTTTATGGTCCTGGGGACTCGGAAAACAAAATATATTTTTTTCGGCGAAATTAAAGGGGGTCGGCGGACATGCGCCGACGTTCTTATCTGAACACACCCAAGACAACCTTTCCACTACCCCATGTAGAGTGCGTGAGAGCACCTTTATCACATTTATCGTTTTCATGCACTTCTCCTTTAGATATTTAATGTGGGACGCGAACGTTAGTTTCGCGTCTAGTATTACACCTAGGAATCTGTGTTCCGTTTTGACAGGTAGCCTCTGACCATGCAGATCAATGTCAGGATCAGGGTGCAGACCTCTGTTTCTAGCGAACAGGACGCATGTACTTTTTTGTGGATTGATGCTGAACCCGTTTTCGTCAACCCATTTGGCCACCTTGTTCAAGCCAAGTTGAACTTGCCGCTCGCAGATTTCAAGAAAACAGGACTTGAACCTTATCTGTACATCGTCCACATAGACGGAATAAAACATGGTACGCGGGATGCACACACGAAGAGAATTCATTTTTATCAAAAAACTGTGCAACTGAAGGACTTAAGATTTTAGGACATAATACTAACATTCTCTGCTGGGCACGTCTGTTGGAGATATGAGCCACGGGGGAAGAAACCTCCGTTGCCGTACGCGTCTTTCCACAGCAAATTGGTGAAGCGAGGGATAGTAAAAGCATGTCTGCATAACGCTTTTTAACGAAATCTTGCTTCCACTCAGTGCAGGAAAGTTTCGGCAAGCAGATTCTCCGTCTTGAGACAGCTGGCTATCCCAGTTCCTTGCTAGTTTCCATTTCTGAGAAGCTGCGCAGACAAGCAAGGGTAGGTAACACGTCGGCCACTTCACAGGAAACAAGTCCCGAGAAGTTTGCGGCGATACCGTATCTACACGGCATTTCACATAAACTCAAAAAGATAGGGCAGAGAGCGGGTGCGTCGGTGGTTTTTTCCGCGCCGAATAAACTGTCTCAGTTATGTGTCCGGACTAGTCCTGTAGGAAGTACAGCGAGCCATTGCAAAATAAAGCACCGTAAGATGTTTTTTGAGTGTGCAATGGGAATTGTTTACACTATACCTTTGTCTTGTGGACAAAGGTACGTTGGTCAGACGGGAAGGTGCCTGAATGCAAGACTACTGGAACATTGCCAGAAACTAAGAAATGTGGGAAGGGATGGTTTTTTGGCCTCTCACTGTTCTGAATGTGGATGGCAGCCCTTGTTGGAAAAAAGAAGAGTTCTCGCGTCCCATCCTAACAAAGGCACTCGAATAATAATTGAGGCCGCAACAATAGCTCAAGGAACTGGCATCAGTAAGCCATCGATAGCCTTATCAGAAAAAGAACTGGCGTATTTGGATCCTTCGGCACGTAGCGCTCCAGGGTGATCACTTGGCTTTTTAGTGGGTTCCTTCTTGCCTTTAATTTTTTGGTTTTGTGTTTCTTAGATAAGCACGTGATCTTATCTTTGTCTGTAGCCTATATATTTATGCGTCCTTGTAATAAAATCAGTTGGAAGTCTGCGCTGGTCCTCGTCTTTTCTAAGGGCACCGTGTCTAAATTTTGCGCTGAGCAGTTTATTAATGGAATACCAACTAGCCCAATCCCACACTTTACAACTGAAGACACCATCCTGTGGCATTCCAGCTTCCTGGACAAATGCTCGTGATAACACGTTTCCGCCTCGTACACGGAAAGTGCGATCGGACAAGTAATTTTCGATTATAGTCAACATTTTTCCTCGTATACCTATATTAGAGAGGTCTCTCAGTATTCCAAAGCACGAAGTCGTATCGTAGGCCTTTTCCATGTCAAGAAATACTGAGAGAAGGATTTATTTATGGACAAATGCTTCACGCATTTCTGCCTCAATTCGTATTTAGTGGTCAGATGTGCATTGCCCCTCGAAATCCGCACGGGCATGGGTCAAGTATTTCGTTCATTTCGAGGAAATGTATAAGCCGGCGGTTTGGTTGTAGAGGGAAAGTAGCGTTTTTTGTGTTTCGGGAGGTAGGTTTTTCACCATTTCATATACTATACGGTCGCAACCAGGGGCCAAATTTGTTCCAGCAGCTTAGCGAGGCCTGCAACTCAGCCAAGCAGAAAGGTTCATTGTATGCCTCATATTCTGTGCACTTCCGTTCTAGTTTTTTTAAATGCGAAGCATTTCTTAGCGAACTTCGGCGAGTTGGGCGTATAAATCTATCTATCTATCTATCTATCTATCTATCTATCTATCTATCTATCTATCTATCTATCTATCTATCTATCTATCTATCTATCTATCTATCTATCGATCTATCTATCTATCTATCTATCTATCTATCTATCTATCTATCTATCTATCTATCTATCTAGCCGCCTACGACTTTGTGCTCTCCTGGCCGTATCGTTAATGGGATTTATACCAAATTTATTATGGCATAACATGACCGTATGACGAACATAAATGGCTGGTCATATCATGAAAATCATGAATAACTTGTCATAAAAAGTATGATTTACATGCCACGCTCATGACGCGCTCGCGGCTGTTGCGTTAGCGTGATATACACCAAATTTAGTGACGTGACTGTATGACGAACATAAATGACCAGTGGTAATATGAAAATCATGACATGTCACCAAACTTGGTATTGAGTGACATGACTGTATAATGAACATAAGTGGCAGGTGGTAACATGAAAATCTTGGCATTCATGCCATCTACAACGCCATTTACATGTCACGCTCATGGTGCGCTTGCGTCCAGTTCGCTAGCTTGATATACACCAAAATTCGTATTGCGCGACGTGACTGTATGACGAACATAAATGACAGGTCCTAACATGTAAAACATGAAATGCAAATTATGTAAAGCATGATTTGCTCCTTCGTGGCTGCTTCGCATTACATCAATTCCCGGGGTGCATGGGATCTGCTGGCTTTTTTTTTGTCTTTCTATTTTTGCGTTATACCTTCGTAAATTTTGTGAGTAGTGTGACGAGCTGGACACATTTTCAAAGTGAGCACCGAGGACATTTTTTTAGTCGACCAGGTTTTATTCTGGGTGTCTACTAAGGGCACCGAATAGTTGGTTGACCGCTTACTTTTTTCAGGCTATTTCAGACATTTTCCTCATCTCTACAGGAGTTCACACCCGATATAAACTTCTGCCAGCTGGCCCTTCTTGCCTACCGGCGGGTTCTCCGTTCTTGCGATTTGACCTGCTTGAAATTAATCAGATTTTCTGCAGTGGGGGGAGCAACGCAAAAGCGTCCACACTTTATTCTGTTTCTTTCTGACTTCGCGCCACTCGTCGTTTCACCAGGGAACACGACGTTTGCTTGTCCCCTTAGTTGTTTCGGAACTCCTACCAATTGGATCTGTCAAGCTTCCACCGAGGAGCCTCAACTGATGATTGGTTTAGTTTTTGTATTTTGACAAGTGGTCACTCCCTTAGAGGCTTTTAACCACTTCCCAGTTAAAATGAAGTATTATGGATGGGGAGATGATGCTAAGATCGATGGATGAATATGTGTTGTTTGCGAGGCTAAAAAACGTGGGATCTTGCTTGTTTAGCAGGTATGCGCCTGCGGAAAAAATAAAATTCTCAACGAGTCAGCCTCGCGCGTCGTTGCGAGAGTCGCCCCACAGGCTACTGTGAGAATTGAAGTCGCTGAGGACAAGGTAAGCTCACGTAACTCGTCTATAAATGATTGGAATTCACCTTTGTGTAGCTGGTAGTGTGGTGGTATATATACTGAGCAGATAGTTGTGAGTTTATTCCCAAGTATAGCTAGAACGGCTACCGCCTCCAGTGCCGTTCGGATTGTAAAGTGCTGACATGCTACGTTGCTGTCGATTATGATTGCAACGCCGCCAGATGATGCGAGAGCATCCTAGCGGTCTTTGCGAAAGACAACGTACGAACGGAGAAAATTTGTGTGTTTAGGGTTTAGATGTGTCGCCTGGACACGCAGCACCTTTGGACACAATTTACTAAGCAGTTCTTGAATGTCATCTAGGTTGTGTACGAGTCCTCTAACATTCCATTCTGGTATTGGGTCCATGTTGAAAGAGTGCGTGTACTGTGTGTCGCAACGCAAAAAAGTGACTTGTTTCAGAGAGCCTTTGTCAGGCCCTCTGATAGCCATTTTGGCTTTTTGGGAACGTTCGCGGGGACTCGCCGCTCGTTTGGCGCAGTCTGCGCCGGTGGCCCAGTGGTGTCCATCTCCTCTTGAGAGGCGCCAGACAGTCATGTGCTTAGGTTAGGGTCCGTCACTGTGGACGAAGCCTTCGGCGCCACCAGGCCAGAGGTCGAGGAAACCTCTTCCGCTTGTTTACTGCCCTGGCTGTTGTCAGCGTTCACAGGGGCCTCCGGTGGGGCCGAGTTCAGGAAGCGCGGAGGAACCGCGACTGCTCCCCCCTGGGGTGCTGGTAGCGTTCGCCTCAGCACGCCATGCGTAGTCCGGGCCATCGCCGAGGACCGTAGTGGTGCTGACCCCCCCTCGCACCACTTCGGCGAGTGATCTGTCTTCTGCAAACATTAGCGAGACGCGTTACCTTGCTTCGCGGGAACTGATGTTTTAATTGACCTTGATTGCTATTATTTCTTTCTCTCGCTTCCAAGCTCGACAGGATCTGGAGTATGCCTGGTGCTCACCGTCGCAGTTTGCGCAGTGGGCCTCGGCGCTACAGTCATCAGTGGAGTGGCCCGTCGTTCCACACTTAGCACAGGTAAGTTGCCCCAGGCAACTTTGTGAGGCATGGCGAAACCTTTGACACTTGAAACAGCGTCGCGCGTTTTGGATGTATGGTCTGACGTTCAACTTTAGGTCGTCTGTTTCGACTTCATTCAGAAGTGTGCTTGACGCAAACGTAAGTGTTATGTGCCTTGTTGCTAGTTCCTTGTTTTCTCGTCTGATATTTATGCGTTGGACTTATATTACATTTACAGCTTTCCAACCAGCGAGCAGCTCCTCATCTGTCAAATACCGGAGATCGTCATCGGATACCACACCATTCACGGTGTGCATTGCTCTGTGGACTGTGACCGTAACCGGGTTGTCGCGAAAGGCTACTTGGTGCGTTAGTTTTTCATATTGTTACATATCTTTCACTTCGATTAGGAGATCCCCAGTGGCCATCTTGGTGGCTTTATAGCCACTTCCAATGGCCTCAATTGGACATTTCGATACTAGGAAATGCGAGATGTTTCGCGCTTTCTTATCTGTCTCACAGTGTATGACATGGTACTTTGGAAAGGTGTCTGGGTTTCTCAGGAAGAACTTGGAAAGTTTCCGTCAATGAGCACCCTTTTCTGGGGGGCGATCAGTTGAAAGAGGGGTTTGTGATCCCATGAAATGTGTTGTGTGTTCGGTAACAGTGCCAGTCGCCCACCACCAAGCCGAACGAGGGGACACGGCAGAGGTCCTGGTGTACCATGCCCTGCCATGTAAACCGTACGATGATACTATAACCGAATATGGTGTGCCCAAGGTTGGACAACCACGCAAAATTAACCCTCACCGCCAAGAAACAGGGAAGTAATAGAAAAGTTGAGTAGACAGGAAAGGTCAAAATCGAGAGAAAAAGACGAAGATCTGAGCAGAGCGAGAGACAGGAAAAGGCGAGTGCCGATATTCCCTAGGTGGGTCAGCCGAGGGGAGCCGTCTACGTGAAGCCGGGGCGAAAGGGGTGTGTTGCCTCAACCGGGGGGCCTTAAAGGTCCAAGCACCTGGCGTCGGCTCAACCCGCAGAATCCCCTTTTCCACGGACACAGCTAAGCCACGCATGGCTGGGCGTGGGAGGGAGTTGAAATCGCCCCGTTAGCTCGGGTCCGTGGTGTCGCTACACTCCATACGAGGCATCAGGATGTGTCGTATGACAAACAACACAGGGCATAAGCTAAGCGGACTGGTGGACTAGTTGGTGCTATATGTTATGTTTTAGCAGAAGGAAATAACCAGGACACAAAAGGAGGCACGCGCAGATATCTATACTAACAGCTGGGCTTTATTACACGTGGTAAATACGTAAACACCAAACTAACATTAGGCAAAGGACAGGTGCTAAATCACTATCTCATTACATATCACTATCTCATTGCATGTCATTACATGTCGAAACCATCACCGAAGATTCATTTTCAGATATGTATCATCACAAAAAAATCTTAGCAACCATAAAACCACTCATTGATAAACTTCATCTTTGTGGTATGCATAAACACCGCTGATTCACTGACGCACTCATTAGCCTTCTTCCTAATGTGGTATGCTTCGCAAATTTCCCGTGTTCTTTTATCGCGTTGCGGCTCAATATCTTAACATCTTTCAGCATCGGTTCACACTTGCACTTGGAGCAGTGGTTGGGTAGGTGCCCGCTTGTATTGTTAAATGCGAAGCATTTCTTAGCGAACTTCGGCGACTTTGAGCGTATCTATCTAGCTATCTATCTAGCCGCCTACGACTTTGTGCTCTCCTGGCCATATCCGTTAATGGGATCTATACCAAATTTGGTATGGCATAACATGACTGTATGACGTACATAAATGGCTGGTCATAAAATGAAAATCATTACTAACTTGTCATGAAAAGTATGGTTTACATGCCACACTCATGGCGCGCTCCCGGCCGTTTCGTTAGCTTGATATACACCAAATTTGGGATTGAGTGACGTGGCTGTATGACGAACATAAATGACAGGTGGTAATATGCAAATAATGACGTGCATGCCATGAACAACATGATTTACATGCCACGCTCATGGCGCGCTCGCGGCCGTTTCGTTAGCTTGATATACACCAAACTTGGTATTGAGTGACGTGACTTTATGACGAACATAAATGACAAGTGGTAATATGGAAATCATGGCATGTCATGAGCGACATGACTTGCATTCCACGCTCATGGCGCGCTCGCGGCCGTTTCGTTAGCTTGATATACACCAAACTTGGTATTGAGTGACGTGACTTTATGACGAACATAAATGACAAGTGGTAATATGGAAATCATGGCATGTCATGAGCGACATGACTTGCATTCCACGCTCATGGCGCGCTCGCGGCCGTTTCGTTAGCTTGATATACACAAAATTTGGTATTGAGTGACATGACTGTATAACGATCATAGAAATAACAGCGCAAAAAACGACGGACTAACACACAGAGACAAACGAGCGCTGACTTCCAACTGCTTTATTTTGAAGAGACACAGAATTTATAGCGCTGACACATCACAAGAAACATGATCACTACATGCGCAGAAACTCCTTTTCTTTATCAAGGAGAGCTATCGACGGAGTGCTAACGCACTGATCATTCAACTTGTCAATCAAGTCTGCTTCTATAATCTCGCGCGTGATCTGCTCCCGGTTTTTAGACACGACACTCGACTTGGCATACAACGGAACACACCCGCAGCGAGAACAATGATGAGCTAGGTGACCTTGCTTATATTTTTCTACATTATACTTGTGTTCAGCTAATCTTGTATTAAGGCACCTGACCCGTCTGTCCTATGTACACTTTGCCGCACGATAGGGGTACACGATACACAACGTTTACTGTACACTGGACAAACTTAATCTTGTGCTCGACAGTACATGCTGCAACTTTTTTGCGGTTCGGGTCAGTGATCCTACAAATCTTGGACAACTTGTCAGGTGCTGAAAACGCAACACGAACATTAGCTCGCTGAGCCATTTTTTTCAGATTATGGGAAAGAGTATGCAAATACGGAACTACTGCAGTTTTTTGCTTTTCTGCAGGTGCCCTGCAAGTCGATTGCTGCGACCTGTGCTCATTTCTGAGTAACCCCTCAAGTACAGAGGTTAACAAAAACTTGGGGAACCCCGCGTCTGTTAGGCGAAGGGCTTGCCTGTTAAGGCTCTCTGTCATTGCGTGAGAACATGATTTTTTGAGCGCATTAGTAAAACATAGCTTAGCTATGCTTCGCTTGACGAGTTTCGAATGCGCGGAGTCATACTGAAGCAGTGGTTTGTTTGCGCGCGGTTCATATATCCAACACGTGTGTTCGTCAGTAAATGTTAGTTTGAGGTCAAGAAATCTGATAGTGTTGTCTGCTACCGTTTCGTACGTGATCTCCAGTGGATGCAGAACCTCCTCAAAGATAGTCAGAACCTATGCTACGTCGGCCTTACTGGAAGCACAGACATCAAATAAAATCAAATAATCGTCTACAAATCTAAAAACATCAACCACATTAGTGCTCTTTAGGCGCAAAGAAATCTGCTTGTCCAGTGACGCTAAAACTATGTCGCTAAGTACGGGTGCAAGACAGGACCCAATGCATACTCCTTGCTTCTGGATATAAAGGCAATCCTCCCAACTTACGTACGTTGCGTGCAGGTAAAAAGCGAGTAGCTCTAAGAAATTGCTGACAGAAAGCCCAGTGGTGTTCTGAAAATGAACGGTGCCAACCTGGTCAATGCTATCTTCAACACATTTCAAAATTAAATCTTGCTGCAAGGAATAGTACAGATCTTTCACGTCTACCGAGATAGCAGTGAGTTTGATTTTATCGTGTCTGCTTAGGCGCTCGACAACCGCTTCTGAATTTTTAACCAAGAAGGGATCTTCAATCACAAGGCATCTCAGCTTGTCTTGCAAGAACCGCGCGATATGTTCTTGCCAGGTTTGTTTCTCCGAAACAATTACCCTTAAGGGGCAGTCAGGCTTGTGCGTTTTCGCACTGAAAAAAACCTGTAAATGGCCTAATTTGCAACCGTCAATTGACTTGGCCAGTTTGTCAAGTGAAAACCTAGTGCAAAGCTTTTTTGCTGAGCGTTTTAACTTGGCAAGCGACGTGTTATTCTGAGCCTGAAACACGTTTGAAATGGCTGTAGCTGCCTTAGATTCGAAAGAGGCAATAGACAAAACTGAAAACCCACCCTCCTTATCAGCAGGCAGCACACACAAGGATTGTTCCTTTAGGAAAATCACTGCACGGTGTACAGGTGGCCTCGACACACTAGGCCTGGTCTTGAAGAGCACCCCGACACCTTCGGCTGTGCAATGGTCGCTGTCTTCCTGAGGCACCAACCTGGACACTTGTCTGACGATGGACAGAAGCTCCGGTCTTGTTTTCCTTGGCGCGATGGCGTACTTGGGACCCAGCTCCAAGACCGAGCGCACCTGATCCGGTAGAACGATTCCATCTTCCATGTGCACGCTGCGCTTCCTCCTTGGCGGCCTCCGCGGAAACCTAGTCCGCAGCTCAAATAAGCAATGTTGCCACATGAATTCGGCGGTCTGATCCGCGAGGGTGTAGTGAAACCGAATTTGGCGCTGAGCTTCAACAACACCAAAAAGGCCATGAAGCTGCATGGAAAGGTAGTTCCGATGTAGCCGTGCTTGCCGTTGCCATTCTGACCGCATGATCTTCAGCACTCTGGTGGCATGACCCACCGAAGGCACTAGATCTGCAAACAGCGTGGCCTGGACGTCACTCGGGAGATTTTTCTGTTTGATGTGATACGAAAGCATGCGGGAACGACACACAGCCACCGCAATGAGCGATACTGTTCGAGAAGGGTCAGAAGGAACATAGCTGCAAGAGCCCGCAAAACTAGAGATGAACTTCACAATGGCGTTGACTCGGGCTAGTTGGTTAAACATGATCATAGAAATAACAGCGCAAAAAACGACGGACTAACACACAGAGACAAACGAGCGCTGACTTCCAACTGCTTTATTTTGAAGAGACACAGAATTTATAGCGCTGACACATCACAAGAAACATGATCACTACATGCGCAGAAACTCCTTTTCTTTATCAAGGAGAGCTATCGACGGAGTGCTAACGCACTGATCATTCAACTTGTCAACTGTATAACGAACATAAGTGGCAGGTGGTAATATGAAAATCTTGGCATGCATGTCATCTACAACGCCATTTACATGCCACGCTCATGGTGCGCTTGCGTCCAGTTCGCTAGCTTGATATACACCAAAATTGGTATTGCGCGACGTGACTGTATGAAGAGCATAAATGACAGGTCCTAACATGTAAAACATGACATGCAAATTATGTAAAGCATGATTTGCTCCTTCCTGGCTTCTTCGCATTACATCGATTCCCACAGTGCGTGGGATCTGCCGGCTTTTTTTTACTGACAATTTTTTTCACGCGTGCACACGTTCCCAGATCTTCCAATCTGTGCTACATATTTCCACATGACAAGGGAATTTCCTAATCCACGACAACATTGCAGTGTGCATATGAATTCATGTGTTTTTTCCGCATCTTTGTACCCTGTTTTGGTGGTCACCAATGCGCACGCACAACCCTGCACGCTTCTTAGGAGCCGAAAACACGACTTCAACTCCATGTCGCTTCCCAACCTTCTTTAGGCTGTGCGAAGTTTTGTGCACATAGGGCACAACTACACATCTCTTATCGACCTTCGTGCTTTGAGAAGGACCATTTCAGTTTTCAGCCTTGAGTTTCTTCAGCATTGCCTCCGCTACTGCAGTTAGCACATATCGCGGCAAACCATCTGCGCTGCGAAGCTTTGCTGTACGGAGTGTATGCAAGACTTCTTCAAGGCTGACATGACACACTGGGACGCTTTGGCCTGCTTCACTGTTTTCGAATGACTGGAATCATAGGGCAACAAACTCTTTTCTGACTTTGGATTATATTTCCAGCAAACATGGTCGTGAAGAAGGTAACAGCGATGTCTAAACATTGAATTTGGTCATCTTTGGTTAGTTCCTGAGTGAATACTAACCCTTTGCCATTGCGCTGAAAAAGGTGAAGTACATCCGCAATGGCATCGTCATAATTGGAAATACCACGATTTTTTAGAAGCACAAGGAAATCGTCAACATGACAATACACACTCAAAACATGGCCACGGTCGAGCCCTTCGTTGACCGCTCCGTCAACACCTAATAAAATATATTGCACAACAAAGGGGCGGCGCAGGACCCAATGCAGATGCCCTGCTTCTGCATGTAGTAACTGTCTCCAGACTGCATAAAAATCGAGTTAAGATAAAATTCTAACAACACTAAAAATTTGTCTACGGTCACACCGGCTGTATTTTGAAACACTACCTCGCCATTGGCTTCCATGCAACTACGAACAGCCTGATACAATGATGAATGAAGAATAGCGTAATACAAACCTTCTATGGTGATGGAAAAGGCATTGCCAATGGCATTAGTCGACTGCAACAACCTAAAAACATCTAGAGAATTTTTCCCCTCAAAACGGGTCGTTCACAACAAGGGAAACCAGGCATTTCTGCAAAAATCTGTTCACTTAATTTTGTCATGTGCGTCGTCCACTCATGATAGATCGAAAAGGAATGTTCTCTTTATGCGTCTTGGCCGAAAAAAAATGTTCCAACGGTCACCCTTGCCTCTGTTGACAATGGTAGCCCGTTTGTGCAGTTCAAGCTGCCTACACATGATCACAGCCTTCGCGTTTACCCTTGCGGCCTCCACTAACCCTGGTTTGACGTTCTTTTGAGCAGCTGCAGCTGCCTTGTCGCGGAACAGCTCACAGGGCATAGCGGCAAAACCCTCCTTTTTGGTCCTGCTGCGGCAACCTGAGGTCAGTGAGCAAGACTTTGATTTGGGCGAGTTGGTACATGCTTAGTCGGGGATACAGCGCAAAAAGTACGAGGACACAGGAACACAGGACGGGCGCTGAACTTACAACTGACGTCTTTATTGCCCCAACCGCTCGTTTTTACAGTGCACAAAACCACGCACACCATTCCAATCAAAATCGCCACATCACAGCCATCAGGTAAGCGATCTGCATCGTTACGGACAGCTAGCACATGCACCCGAAATACACCGTACGCATGCATCTCACCCTCAGATAAAACTGAACCTAGTGCAAAACAGATAAATCGACGCCTTAACAAGGTTCTTGTGGTCATAGGGGAATCGCCATGGAAAGAAACAAAACGCCTTGAAGACGTGAAGCGACAAGCTGCCGCTTCCACCGAGTTCCTTTGGCATCGAGCGCTTTCATGTCTTCGAGTTCGAGAAAAGAAGACAAGTATCCACGGCAGCAACGTGTCTGTTCTTGGAAACGTCGACATCCCAGATGATGTCATGGAAGTGTTGAACAAAGGGCCAAAGTTCTGCGCTCCACCTTCTGTTCGACGTCAGAGTATGCTGGCCATGGTCCGGCAGGTTGCTGACCGATATGGTGAACAAAGGAAAGAAAGCGCCATTGTGGACGGTGTAGAGTGTCTGAAACGATGCTCTGCTGTCAACACCATGAAGAAGCCACCTCTTGAAAAAGTGTCCAGCACCCTAAAGGATCGCGGCACCATTCTGCTACAGGCTGACAAAGAAGGTGGATTCGCTGTAATGCCGAAAGCACTGTTCAAGGAAAAAGCAATGCGCACGAGGGACAAGAATTTCAAGGCGGTTACATTTGATCCAAAGAAGGAGAAACGCCGTGCTCTTCAATTCCTGGATGACCTCAATTTAGTCAGCGTCGGACGACAAGCAAAAAAAGAGGAG
This sequence comes from Rhipicephalus appendiculatus, assembly GCA_030522465.1. Taxonomy (NCBI): domain Eukaryota; kingdom Metazoa; phylum Arthropoda; class Arachnida; order Ixodida; family Ixodidae; genus Rhipicephalus; species Rhipicephalus appendiculatus. Next base: position 29,630 of record JALIZH010013049.1, read on the forward strand.
AAAGGCTTCCTTGAAGTTTTCTTCACGGTGAAGACTCACAAACCCGGAGCCCCTCTTCGTGCCATTGTGTCTGAGAGAGGAACGTGGCAGCGCCTTGTCAGCCGGTATCTGCAAAAGAATCTTCAAGGCCTGGTGAGCAATTACCCGTTCGTAGTGCGTAGCTCTTTTGAAGTTGTAGCTTATTTAGAAAACATGCGCTATGGCTCATACAGTGGTTTTTCTATAGATATAGAAGACCTTTATTATTCAATCCCCCATGAAGCCTTGTTCAGAGCGGTTCGAGGGAAGATTGAGGATTTTGGGGAATTGGACTTTGCAAGTGATGTGGGCCTTTCAAGCGACAGCTTCCTAGAATTGTTAAAGTTTTATTTGAATTCTACGGCTGTACAGATGGAAGACAAATTCTATGTTCAGAGGAATGGTATATGTGTCGGATCCTCGGTTGCACCCATCCTGTGCGACATCTTTTTTGTCCGTAGTTAGCACCCGCATCATATCAAGGTTGCAAAATGAAAATGTCATGAAAATATGTAGATATGTTGATGATTTTTTGATTGTCCTGAAAGGAGTTGCAGGCGAGAACCTCAACCGATTAATTGCAAATGTAGTTAATGTTTTTCACGATGAAAGCGAAGGATTAAGATATACCTTTGAAGTCCCCGAGAATGATGAGCTTCAGTTTTTGGACCTAAGGTTGCGTTTCATGCATGACCATATTTGCTGGGAGTACCACCCAAGGTCTAAGAAGGCATTGCTTCTTTTCGAGAGTGCTCACTCCAAGTTAGTTAAGAGGGGCATCATAACTAATTGTCTTAACTCAGCCTTAAGCAAGTCCTGTGTTCATGTTTTGTCAGACAGCTTTCAGAATCAAATCAAAGGAAGCTGGCTTCAAACACCAGAACGCAGCCCCGCTGCAGAGAATAAAAGAAAAAGCGTTCATGTAATTCCATATATTCACCGAGTGTCCCACAACATAAGAAGAATTGCGTCCAAACACAATGTCGAAGTGGTGTTTTCTGCACCTTGCAAGCTGTCTAAATTATGTGCGATGACAAATAAAGATTCAAGATGACTATGCACTACGAAGCACAGAACGCGATACGCAAGTTGCGTGTGCAATGTGGTCTGCCAGATACCCGTTACTTGCGGACGCCATTATATAGGAGAGACCGGAAGGTGTTTCAATGAGCGAGCAAAGGAACACAGTTTGAATGTGCGTAACAAAACGGGAAGCTTCTTGGCAGAACATTGCAAAGAGTGCGGATGTACGCCCATTTTTGAGAACACGCAATTTTAAAAAAATGCGAAGGGCAAAACAGAACGTGAAATAGTGGAAGCATTCCTTATCAAGGAAGCCGGAGACAGTTGCATCAGCAAGCCATCTATTTTACTCACTGACGCTGAGATTCAATATGTCAAAGGTTTCATATAGGTCATTTCTTTTACCGTGTTTTTTTTGGTCATCTTCTAATTTTCCATCGATTCACTCATATTGTTGTCGTAGTAAGAGAGACTGTGCCTCGAAAATGGATAGTTGATTGTTTGTTTTCTCCTTTTCTTGGTAATCCTTGTTAAGGCGTGGATTTATCTATTTTGCACTAGGTTCAGTGTTATCTGAGTGTGAGATGCATGCGTACGGTGTATTTCGGGTGCACGTGCTGGCTGTCCGTAACGATGCAGATCGCTTACCTGATGGCTGTGATGTGGCGATTTTGATTGGAATGGTGTGCGTGGTTTTGTGCACTGTAAAAACGAGCGGTTGGGGCAATAAAGACGTCAGTTGTAAATTCAGCGCCCGTCCTGTGTACTGTGTTCCTGTGTCCTCGTACTTTTAGCGCTGTATTCCCCGACTGAGGTCAGTGCGTCTAAAATGCCGGACGACACCTGATGTAGGGTCCTTCCTGTCAGACACATAGTTCGTCTTTTTTTTTAGTGTCTTGGAGAGACAGTCCATGCTATCCAATAGACACCTTTCTTGGTCCTCTGTATCCGCTTTCTTCGCGAGGTTCCTGTTGAGGGGGACAATCATTTAGGGGCTTCCATCGAAATTTCAACGCTGTACTTGGGTCCTTTCTGAACGGGGCCATAACCGTCTCAGGTACCACAGGTCCTCCTACTAAGGTGAAATCCCCCCGCAGCACGACTTTCACCTTTCTTTATCCTTCCCAAGGCATCGTTCAGGCAACAACGCCCCCCAACATTCCGTCGTTCGTGCCTCCAGCCGTTTGGCTTCACGCAGTTTTATGATAGCCAGCCACTCTGGGTAATGTACGTGCGGGGAAGACGTGTCGAAGCATCTCTTCAAATCTTCGAACCTAGTCCCGTATATCGATGCGTATGTTTCTGCAGACTTGTCTTGCATGTTTCCAGGAAGACTTCAATCATCCGTAAAGACGCAGGACTGCCTCGCGGACCACATTTTTCCTTCTGTAGGATACATACAGGCGTGAACGGCACTTCGCGGTTAGGATGTCGGTGATGATCTCAGGAACGCGGCTTACAGGAGACAACGAAACCGATGAGCCGCTTGCGCATTCATCGCTTCTGTTCATATCACACACTTCAAAATTGTGCTAGTCTTCTCGTTTGAAACTTTGTGATCACTTTTGTTCTATTTTAGATGGGCTTACAACCCTAACGCCTGCAACGCGGCTGGCCACTCGTCAGTTTGCTTAGATTGTTAGAACGCTCTCGTATATAATCATACAGGCATCTGCCTGTTTCACCCAACATGATTTTTTCCATTTGACAATGTGATACAGCACACAACACCTTCTCCGCATGTTAAAAACTGTTCGCGATGTTTTTCATGTGATTATTACGCTGCTGTGCGGTATTGCATGCACGTGCCCACGACCTAATACGCTTTAAAGGGGCGGAATAAACGATGCACACTTCAACTCTGTTACCTATCTTCTTAAGCTGACGTTATGCGGATATGGCACCGCAACCACTTTTTTCCCGCTTGTCTGAAAGCTGCAGCACCTTCAGGTGAGCGTTGCAATCTAAGCGCTTGTAACCCGGAGCACCCTCCACATGACTGGGAGTGTCCAGCTTCCTGGCAACGTCAACGAAGTCCTTAGCCGTGGACGATGTTCACCGTTCAACCAAGAGAGTAAGCGCTGTTGTGTATGGCAGGAGCCGGCGTGCTCCGCGGCGGGCCGACGGAGGGGAGGATGCGTGAAGTACGACGCAGTGGCGACTTGAGGCGAGACTGACGGGAGAGTGTGTCTCCCGCGTTTATTGCACGCAGTTTTAAAGAGGGCAAGGAAGCCGCACCATGCTCAGTCGACTGAGCATGGCGCCGCACCAAGCCGCACCATGCTCAGCCGACCCGCCATTTTTTGCTGCCGCGACGCCATGTGCGACGCGCTGGATGCCACCGCCGAGCGAACCGAGTAGCCGTTCATTTTCTCTGAACGCCGCGTTGGCTTTGTTGATCGCCTCCAAGTCTCGTCCAACTTCTTCCGCCCTTTGCAGCGTGAGGGCTTCTCCGTAAGACAGAAGCTTGGCCCATACATGTGCGTTGGCGACAGCGTGGATGACTTGGTCACGTACACTGTCGTCGTAGGTGGCGCCAAACTCGCACGAGAGGGCTTTCTCCTTAAGGGCTGCAACGAATTCGAGGAAGATTTCGCCGGGAAGTTGTTGGCGGCACGTGTACAGGTGCCGCTCGGCGAGCACATTCGGTGTCTCGCCGAGCGGCACCTGTTCCGCTTCCGCCGGCCGCCTTCAGTTGCACCTGGAATTTTTTTTCCTTTTATGCCACGGGATAGGAGGCGCGCCGGGCACGTCGAGAAATAGAGGTACGTTAGCGAAAAGGGCCGCCATGCTTGCAGGAGATGCGCAGTAGGCCTACGTAGGAGGTGACGTCGTACAGAAAGCTGGAGCAGAACAAATAAAAGTAAGGCTGGCGCCATTTAGCGAGCAGGAAGGACAAAGAGGGAAAGCACCGACGTGCAGGAAAATGTGACCGGGAGAGGCAGGGGTCACTTACGTCGTGCTCTTCCTGCGTCGCCTGTTGTAGCGTAGTGGTTCAACTACCTCGTCGCCATCTGTTGTGTAGGGCAGGAGCCGGCGTGTTCCGCGGCGGGCTAACGGAGGGGAGGACGCTTGAAGTACGACGCAGCGACGACTTGAGGTGAGACTGACAGGAGAGTGTGTCTTCCGCGTTTATTGCACGCGGTTTTAAAGAGGTTGAAGGAAGGCCATCGGCCAGCGAGGTATAGGTCACATGACCGGCAAAGTCCGTGCTGGGTTGATTGCGGAGCACAGCCACGGCGCAAGCCCAGCTCCACCTAGGGCCATGTATGAGAAGCTTTGCCCCGCTGGTGTGTTTACCCGACACTAGGGGTCCCGTCAGCCTAATTAACGAACTAGGACAGAGCACTAAAGAAGCACTGCTGAAAGCCGTAGAAAAGTGCTTACAGGAGAGGGAAATATCAGACAGTTGGCGAAAAAGTAGAATGAACTTAATCTATAAAGGCAGGGGAGAAAAGGATAACATTCGCTCGTATAGACCGCTAACTATTACATCGGTGCTATACCGGTTGGCGATGCAGGCAGTAAAATTAAAAATAGAAACGTGGGTAGAGCAAAATGATATTTTGGGAGAACTCCAGAATGGATTCCGAATCGACAGGCGGTTAGACGATAACCTGTTTGTTCTTACACAGTGTATAGAAATATCAAAAATAGAAAACAGGCCCATTATACGTAGCTTATCTAGACATCACCGGGGCATATGACAACGTTAATCAGGAAATTTTGTCGGATATATTGAAGGAAGTGGGCATAGGTGACGACTGTATACAGCTTTTGAGGGAGATATACCGAGAAAATACAGTTTGTGTAGAATGGGAAGGAATAAGCAGCAAGGACAGCGTTGACATTAGCAAGGGGCTGAGACAGGGATGTCCTTTGTCCCCGCTGTTATTCATGCTGTACATGGTGAGGATGGAAAAAGCGCTAGAAGGTAGCAACATTGGATTTAATCTGTCACACAAACAGGCAGGCGCGATGGTTGAGCAGAAGCTTCCAGGTCTATTTTATGCTGACGATATTGTCTTATTTGCGGACAGTCAAGATGATATACAGCGGCTGGCAGATATATGCGGAAGGGAGGGCGAGGCTCTAGGACTAGGTTTTAGTGCAACAAAATGTGCATTGATGGTATTCAATGATCACGAAGACCATGCGGTCTTAATACAGGGCCAAGAAATACCGAGGGTAAGCGAATACAAGTACCTCGGAGTGTGGGTAAATGAGGGGGGATAGATATATGGAGGTACAAGAGAAAGCATCGGTAACAAAGGGAAAGAGGAATGCTGCAATCATGAAGCACAGAGCGTTATGGGGATACAATAGGTACGAGGTGCTTCGAGGGCTGTGGAAGGGTGTGATGGTTCCGGGGCTTACATTTGGGAACTCAGTGGTGTGCATGAAGTCACAGGTGCAATCTGGAATGGATGTAAATCAAAGGACTGTGGGACGCCTCGCGTTGGGCGCTCACGGGAAGACGACAAATGAGGCTGTAAAGGGTGATATGGGATGGACAGGTTTTGAAGTGAGGGAAGCTCAGAGCAAAATTAGATTTGAAGAGAGGCTGCGGAAAATGAAGGAGAGTAGATGGGCAGGGAAGGTTTTCAGGTATTTGTATAGAAAAAGCGTCGACACGCAGTGGAGAAAAAGAACTAGGAGGCTCACCAGTAAATATACGGCCAGCAGTGTGGGCGACATGGCAACAAGGAGCATTAAGGGAAAAGTCAGAGAGGCGGAGAGGACTTATTGGATGACAGCGATGGAAAAGAAGCCGGCTCTCAGTGACTACCGAAAGGGAAAAAACGAAATAAGGAGGGAGAGGTTTTATGATAATTCAAGGGGAAGCGCTTTACTGTTTGAGGCAAGGTCGGGTTGCCTTAGAACGCGTAGCTATAAAGCGAGATTCTGTAACGAAGAAGAACAATGTACATGCTGTGGGGGGAACTAAGGAAACGATGGAACATGTACTGATTGAATGTGGCGATATCCACCCAGATATACGTGTGGACACGAGTCTACATGAAGCCTTGGGTTTTAGGGACAACAATGGAAAGCTGAACACGTCCGCGATAGAAATAAGTAAGAGACGGTTAGAGTATTGGTGGCAGAAAAGTAGAGATAAAGGACAAAAATGAAGAAGGGGGAAAATAAGGTCATTCTGCCTTAAGAAGCAGAGAGATGGACCGTGAACTTATATTTTTCTTTGCTGTAATAACATAGATTGAATCAATGTAGATAAGGCATTAGGCCACCATAAAAAGAAAGTTTTTTTTCGAGCCTGGTGGCAGACATGTCACCTGCCCCGTTATAAAGGGGACGCTCATAGCATCCATCCATCCAGCCACATCAAGTAGCCTTGGTAAGGAAAATTGGCAGCGACATTTCTGACATCAACACTGACCGTTGTGTCAGAGAGGCTGTGGACGTACTTGAAAGGTCCGCTTCCCCCGTCTATACCAATTAACTGAACGACACTGCCACATTCCTCAGGAACAACCCGCTCTTCTTGCCTTCGCCTCACAAATAATGCGGTTTCATCGCGCTTGAAAAATAGTGCGCAATTCTATGGCATTTGCAAGCATAATATCTATCTTTGTCAAGCGGAATGACGCAGGCTCTACGGTCATGTTGTCAAAGCCACTGTAACCGAACGCTAGAGGTGCTCTGTCAGAACGAAGTGGAAAGACTAAGGATATAAAAAATATCACAGTACCCAGGCAGCACACAACGTTGGGCCGATGTTGGTTTTACGGCAACTATGCCAGGCCCAATCTCGGCCCAATGTTGCCGGCTGTGAGCCATTATTCGGTGAGCCGTTCTTCTTGGCCGGCAATACTGGGCCGATTTGCCGCCCTTCATCCAGTATTGGTAACATGCGTTGCTGGGCGAATTGGTGCATTGTCACAAATTAAAAGTAGAGCGCGAAAGACTGGACAGACTGGACAAAGAAGACAAGTAGGTAGTGAGCGCCCGTCCCGTCTACTTGTCCTCTTTGTCCAGTCTTTCGCGCTCTACTTTTAATTTGGTCCAGCATTGGGTTTTCACCGTCAATATTGGACCTCGTTTGCCGCATCCCGCCGATATCGGTCGAGACACTGGCTTTCACTGGCAAATATAGGGCCAGTTTTGCCGTTCTTCAGCACATGTCGGCTGAGCCCTAGGCTTTTACCGGCAAATATTGGGCCACTTTTGCCATTCATCAGCCGACGTTCACTCAGCCGTTGGCTTTCAGTAGCTAACATTGGGAATATTTTGCCTACCTTCACAGTTTAGTGGTCAGTGACAATGTTTTGCCGGGAATGTTCGGCCTTTATGCCGCCCGTCAACGCTCGACCTGATATTTAAGGTGTGATTGAGTAAGCATTACCGAAATCCCTTTCATTTTTTCTGTGTATCACTCAGACGTCGAGTGCATTATGTACGTGTTTCATTGCCGGAGCATCACGCGTGCGCGCTTCTAGTAGTTCTGTTCATGTGCTCTTTTTTTCCTTAAACAGAGGATACACATGTATAGCCATAGGGCATTAAGAGCTTAAATTTTTGATGCAGTAACGCTTTCAATTGGGCCAGTTGGTGCAATCTTGTAACTTGATTCATGGCTGCGCTAAAAACACGGACAACAGAGGAGACATACACACGATGCGCTTGTTACGCTTGACCGCAGTTCGCACGTGAGTGAATAATAAATATGTGTACACACTGAGATAGGAAACTATCCGTGTAGTATATGAGCCCTAGCGCCCCATAGTCAGCGGCTGAAAGGATGTAAAGGATATAGCGCTACAAATATGATCTCAGGTTCGGTTTATGCAGAGAATTAGTATTCACATAAAACTTCTTCCACTAAAAATATTTCTGCGTGAATGATTAGGCGAATGCTGATGCTGGGTATATTACTCAAGTCGACCGAACAATGGCAAACACAATTATGAAAGAGAAGTACTTTGCATGTATGGCGTATACGGCAGCGCCTTCAAAAGGGAAGCCAATCGAAACGCGCTTCTCCTTTACAGCCGCTGACTATGGGGCGCTAGGGATCATATACTACACGGATAGTTTCCTATGTCAGTGTGTACACATATTTATGATTCACTCACGTGCGAACTGCGGTCAAGCGTAACAAGCGCATTTGCTTCAGTGATGTCACATAATTTCTCTTTGTGAAGGTAGTAAAAGTCTCGGCAAGGCGTGTTGCTAAGCTAGCTGTTCATTACTTATGAAAAATAGGCATGGCGAAAAAAGACCGGGACGAAGTGAGGACACGTTTTTTATTAGAAGGCTTCCAATCCAATGAGCCCACCGACAATGTGTTTTCATTTCGTCGCCGGTCTTTCGTCCCATGCCTTTCTGAAGTAAAAATCTCGTTCAATGGTTGACTCACACGTGCTTTTAGAAACAGTTACATATAATATCAATATTATTCCACGGGCAATACCATGTAGTTCCAACTTGGTGTAGGGAAAGTTTTCACGGAGCGGCACGTTGCAAGAAACGATACTTTCAGAAGTCGAGGAACTCCGATAGACGACGTGTTGGGGTGGGTGGCAGGAGGAGACGCACACCATTGTCGGAGATTGGGCCGTGCTCCTACGAAGAGAGAGCAGCATTTTTTTAGATGTGAAGCATCTTATGGCGAAGCTTAATCCGGTGGTGGTGGTGGTGGTGGTGTGCCGCGTGCCCACCCTTACTGCGCATGCGCAATCAGTTAAAAAAAATAAAAATAAAAAACCTCCTCTCCCCCCTCTCTCTCCTCTAGGCATCCCTCCCCGCGGCAACCACACCCTCACTGCGCATGCGCCTCCCTTCCTCTCTCCCCTCTTACAATCCCCCCCCTCTCTCCATCCCTGCCCGCGGCGTCTAACTCCCCCCTGCGCATGCGCGTCCCCCCCTCTCTCTCCTCTCCTACGCTCCCCCCCCTCTCTCCTCTACGCATCCCTGCCCACGGCGTTCACACTCCCCACTGCGCATGCGTGTCACCCCCCCCCTCTCTCCTCTCCTACGCTCACCCTTCTCTCGCCTCGCGACGCCGACGCAGGCAGCGTCTGCTAGCGAGTTTCTTCGTTGAAAAAACCGACTGCTCGCGCTGCACAACCGTTCACTGGCCATCCCGTATATATGGCAATGGATCTTGACCTCCAAGGTGGTGCCGGTGGGAGATTTCTCCTGTGCGTTGTTGAACAATAAAAAATCGCAGCGTGCGCGTTAACTAAAAGCGGAGTGCGGGTCTCTGTGTCCAGTCGGAGTCTTCTGTCTCTCATTGCCCATTAGCAGCGATTGGCATGTTCCAGTAGGAAACACTGCTCCATCACTGCCTGATTTGCGCCTCCCCAGTTTTCTCTCCTGCGCAACGCTGCGATGAGCGCCAGCGTCAACGCCGCCGCCAGTGTAAGCGTTAGCGCCCGCTGCTTCACATCTACACATGGTTCCCTTTAGCGGGAGATGGTGTAATTTTTTTTGTCTTCTTCAACCTCTATTCATCCCCACCCCCCTCGTTCAGCGTCATTGTCGCGAAACTTTATTGACCAGGCAGGAAAGGGCAGCCGGCCCTACACTCTAAGAAAAAAAACACAGCATATCCACGGAGTGAATGGTGATGAGTGGGCGAAGCTGCGGAGGTTCATCGGTAAACCGTGAATATTCCGTGAATTCTGCCCGGTACATCATCACTGACGTGAGATCGGGCGCGTTTATACTAAATGGCCGATGAGAGTTATGGTGACTGAAGCAATCATGGTTACACCGTGAAATCTTCAGTGGTTTCGCCCAGCAGTAATCAAAGCGATAGTGTGTGTGAAATTTTATTCGAACTTCAACGACCGGTCGTCGTCCATGGTCCGCCAAGCAGCACGATCCGGCAAGCGCACTCGTACGGCGGTCCGCGCAATCGGAGAGCAGCTGCACCGCCAACGCCATCTAGAGTACCTTCACCCAACCGCCATATTGTACGATGGATGCTATGAGCGTCCCCTTTATAACGGGGCGGTGACATGTCTGCCACCAGGCTCGAATGTCTATAGGACAGCGCCCTCTCGGAAACGAGACGAGAACTAGAGATGACGGCACCATATCCACGGAGTGAATGATGATGAGTGGGTGAAGCTTCGGAGGTGCGTCGGTAAACCGGTAATCTTCCGCAAATTCTGCGCAGTACATCATCAATGACGTGAGATCGGGCGCATTTCTACTAAAGGGTCGATGAGAGTCATGGCGACTCGCAGCTCACTTTAACTTTACATGTACGTTGTGAATTTTTTTATTGTTTAATCACGCACAGGAGACATCTCACACAGGCACTACCTTGGAGGTCGAAATCCAGTGCCTACTGGCTACTCAGAATGCACGGACAACCGAGGACCGCCGAGGTGATGCCGTAAGGAGCTTCGCCTATAAATATATTCATCATATACAAGTACCGCCATCTAGCGAACATTCCAAGAACTAAACGAGAGGTGGCGTGGAGGTGGCTACCTACTGCATACATCGAGGACGCACGACCCATGGCTTAAGGAGCTTCGCCCCTAAAAGAAGAGTCCAAAGAGGACTACGAAGCCATGATTCTCTTCGGGTATTCACTTGACCCCTTTTGGATGGTAGACGCAGAGAAAGAGAGTTGGCAATTCAAGAGGAGTTAGAGAACTCTCGTGAAGCGCGTTTCGATTGGCTTCCGTTTTGAAGGCGCTGCCGTATACGCCATACATGTTGCGCGTTTGCTGTTCGGCGCCAATGGGACGGGCACACATTCTCGCACTGGCGCCAGCGAGCCTGCGCGCCAAGCCAGCCGCGCGGCGCCTCTGCCTGCCTTCGCCTTTCCGCCTGCTCTCTCTTCTCCTCCGCCTTTTGAATGCGCTGCGCTTGGTCGTGCTGGTCGCGCTGGTCGCGCCGTCGCGTGTCTTGTAGTTTTGAGTTCGAGCGAACATACGTATTTTCAGTGGCGGACACACCAGGCTCCGTGCTCGAAGTGACGCTTGTAGTGAGGAATATTCTTGAAGTTGCGGACACGGACTACGTGCGCCTCGTAACGGTGAGTGTACTGCTTTCGTAGGTACTAATTACACAGCTTAAGCTGGGAGTCTGCAGCAGCTCTGCGGAAGTAGGCTGCCAGCCATATCCAACTGTAGCCTGCGTCCGCGATGCTGTTGCAGGATGTTCAATTAAAACAGTCACTTAAAGAATTTAGACCGCTATGCGCGTTGTTGTGTAAGTGATTGCATGGCATCAAGGGCGATTACTTTCTGATCGCACATTGTGTCTCAACTGCTGAAAGTGCATGATATGGTTTTGAGATGCGCATTAGTCAACGTCATAATAACATTTCCATGGATACTCGAGTGTACAGCGTGCTTCCACGCGTTGAAACGTGAAAAAAAGTCTGTGTACAGAGACGCACTGCATATAATGACGTTCTGCTTTACAACAGAATCGAGTGAATGTGACAGTGGGAGCTATGTGTGGTAATTCTAACATATGCCATGTCTCATGTCGACGTAGACGGCGTCCGCGTGCGTTGCTGTCGTTCGGGCGCTCGTACAACTGAGTATTTAAGAATGGGTTACATTTGTAGAACACGCTGTCAGTAACCGCTCACGGCGTGCCCCTGACTGCCGGAGGATGCGCTTGGTTGTGGCAATATGCCGGCGCAAAGCCTGGCTTATTCTGGAAGCACTTTTTGAAGCGACTTATCAGAAAAGGAGGGCCTTCATTCGTGCCTAACAGCGCCTATCGCGAAACGCGGTTCCCGCCTTCTATTACGCCAAAAATGTGTTTTCGTTACGAAATTATTTAAAACGCGTCAGATGTGTGTACATTAACGGTGTGTTGAACAAAGGGTGGTTTAAATAAAACTAATCAGTCTGTGTGTTTGTGTGTTGGTTATTGCCAGGTCAACGAAGGTGTCGCTATGGTCTGCCGCTTCACCACTAGTGATACGAAAATCAACAGCGGCGTTCGTAATGTCAACGAGGCACTCGGCCCTACATTTCCTTTGGTTGGACAAGACGACGTAGGAAAAGAGGTGAATGGCACCCACGCAAAGGAGCCTAAAAGAATCGCCTTTGTTGTTTAAAAAAAAAACACACATCATCTTGTGCTGCACGTTTGTCACCAATTTTTTACACGATAACGGCAAAAAACACGGTTCCTTACCATACCCAGCGATTCCACTCCTGCGCCAACTGCGCCAAAGTGCGCCGAATCAGATTTACTGCACCATCCTGATAATATCAACGGAAATTGCGCCAAACTGCACCAAAGTCTCGGATTTGGGGGGGGAGGGGGGGGGGGGCGTATATAATCAGCAATAGCCACGCCGGTGCGTAAAAACATGTGCAGCGTGTTCTCGGGGCGGCCAAAGTCACAACCCACGTACCAAGAATTATTCCGCTCAATAAACAGTGGTCGCGCATGCGTCCCAAGTAATCCACGATCCTATGCTCGGTGGCGATGCAGATTCTGTTGTGAAAGTCGGCCCAACGGCAACACACGCCCTCCGCAGAGGCTCGCGACGTTTTTGGCCAATCGGTAGCGTGTAAGTGTGGCGGCGATTCGTCGGCGGACGTCGTCCGTTCCAGAGACACTGCTCATAGCTCGTTTCTAGAGTCGCTCTGCACGTAATTAAAGCAATTTTCACTAATAACTGCACGCGGGCCGCCAGAATGTTTCTCACGACTATTTCTGGACATCGCGGAATGATATCTGGGTACACCATAGGAATAGATACAATGTTACACATCCGCCCCTCGCTTTCCAGGATCAATAGCTGATGTTTTAAAAAAAAATTATAAAATCGCAGTATCGCATTCATAGTAAAAGAACTCGTTGTTGGGCTAGTTGGTTGCTGCTTTCCAAAAAATAATTAGAGCACAAACACATGGCACATTCACACACGCCCACACACCCAGGTGCGTGTTTGGTGCCTGCGTGTGTGCGTGTGTGAATGTGCCGGGTGTTTGCGCTCTAATTATTTTTTGGAAGTCGCATTCATTGCTTCGTTCTTGGGGGCGGGAGGCTGCGTCTCTCGAAGGGTGCAGTCGCTGGCGCGCGCTATCTCGAGGCATGGTGAGACTGCTCGTAATCTTGCTGTGCTCTCTACGCTTACTTCGTGTTTAAAGAACTGACAACACGAAAACCGCTCCGGCAGCTGGAGTGGCCATATTCCCATTAACCAGCGTTCTGTTTAGTTACGCGAGATCGGGTCCAAAAGAGCTGCTGGCCTTACTTCGTGTAACAATACAATTTGTTAGTTTCGCTTAAGCTCGAAGCAGTGCACGCGATACCAACAAATTGTATTGTTATACGAAGTAAGCCTTGACGTCATCCGCGAGAAGCGCTAGCGGCGGGGTCGCCATTTTGAAGGTCCGCGCATCCGCCGCACGCGCGAAAAGCTTTCTGCACGGGCTGTGTTCGAGACCCGTACGGCGACTTGGATGAGTAGAGACCTCCGGAACACCTCTTGCTCGCCAATGTACGTGCAGCACGAACGGCGCGTACGAACCAAAATGGCGCGGCGATGATGTTGCCGCCTGGCGGATGAAGGATCAGTGGCCGCTCCAGGGAGAGAAGCGTTTTCGCGCAGTCTGTACGCGTTGAGAGCACAACGCGTAGAAGGGTATACGAGCCGTGTGTGATTCCTGCCGAAACAGCGCGCGCCAGCGATCGCGACCGCGCCCTTAAAGTCAAAGTTCAGTGTTGCTGCTCTAGCGACACAACACCCCCCCACCACTCCTCCCTTTGCGTTCTTTCATGCTCTTTGAAGACGGGTGGCGCGTTCCTGTCTGCTTGAGTAGCTATACATGACAGGCCAGGCGCGCGCGGTGATGTTATCGGGTGCGGTCTTCGTGCAAAGGAGATAGGTCGGCTCTCTTTATCTCTGCTTCAGCCGCGTTCGTCGCCCCCGCTCGCACGCTTTTACCCGAGTGTAAAACATACGATGCGCGGGGGGCATGTTATCGATTTGGACATTACACAAAACATGATGGCGGCGGCAAAAGTCGAGAATGTCCATATAATTGCTGTCGCAATAAACACAAAATGGCGCTCGCCTTCGAGTCGTCTTAGGTGAATGGATAAGGTACCCTGTGAGTTTTATTTTTTAAATTTTTTTTGTCCCGGTTTTCTAGAGGGCACTACAGGGTGTTTTTGATGTACAAACATAATACCCTAGCCATATACAACTTCACTGCAAAAGGACAACGAAGTTTGTTAAACATGCAGTTCACCGTTGAACGAACTTTCTGACACTTTCGCGGAAGCTCGACTGAAGCGGATCTCCATATCCAGGCAACCCTGCGCATGCGCAAACGATAGTCCGGAAGCACTGTGAGAATGCTCTTGCTCCAGGCCATAGAGAGAGGGAAAGCTGTGTCGGAGGAGGTTGGCTTTATGAGGCTAGCTAAGTGACGTCATGTTACGCCCAGCAATATAATCGATCGTGAAGAAAAAAAGAACCTCTCTTACTGCTTGGAGTCGTCTTAGGGCAATGCATTTGTGACAGTGTGAGTCTTTAGTGTTGAGGAATTGTTGTACGTCACAGTGATTGCCTACAATGTCTGCTGATTACCACATACATGTATTTAGAATGTTATTTCATAAAGTACAATTTTATTGAACCGGTATTCTGTTTATATGCTACGAAAATAATCGCTGAACAAGTTGTCCCAAAATGATCAACCACATGACTCCCTCATTTCTGCATCATCGAGTGAAATAGGCAATGTTCCTGAGATGATTGGTTTCTTGAGATTTGCAATGCATCGAAATATTTCTAGCTCTTCACAAGAGCCCCAAAATAATTATTCAGGTCCTTGAATGTAAAGGCAACTTGCTTCTCCAGTGTACTCTAGGATGTTAGTTGCTCCAGTTGCTCCATCTGGGAGCACTCCGGAGTGCTCCCAGATGCCAAATTACCTGCTCCAAAGTGCTCCAAAATGGAAACTTTTGCTGCTCCAAAGTGCTCCAAAATGAAACTTTTGCTGCTCCAAAAATTGCTCCAAATCAGAAGACCTCGGTAGCATCACTGCATGCCTCTTTGCATTTGTTTTGTTCTGAGCCTTCATTGTGTCTGTGTAAATCACTTATTGCGCAGGTATTGCAAAATCTTACTATGATTCCGTTTTCTCATTATGATACCACGTTCTTCTTTTCAGGTACCATTTTTTATGGCTGCTCACGCTGAAGAGGAGCGACAACATAGCAAGTCACTAGTCTGATTCCTCCAGCCTTCACGACGTTTTGATTCTTAATCATAAGGAATAAATATGGAAACATGATACCGATATCTGCTGTTTATTTTGCACGACATGACACTATGCACATCACAGTCACATATTCTGGTTGGTTATACTCATACAAGCATGTAAATGAGGAATACCTCAACTGCTTCAACTTTACTAGAAATGGTGTGTTTTGA
>JALIZH010013050.1:0-61875 GCA_030522465.1 Rhipicephalus appendiculatus
TTCTTTTTCATTCATTATGTTCCATCAAAGTGTTGGTTTCGCACGTGCCGTCTCTTGTACCACTAGACAGCCTGGTTGTCGGCGGACCTTGAGGTCCACCACGCTCTTCACGGCCTATTCTTTTTATTTTAGGGACAAAGCTCCTTAGGGCATAGGCTAATCGTCCGGCGTCGTCCTGCGTTGTCGTTGTCGTCGTAGCCACCCTGTGCGATGACGATGACGCTGCCATCACGGCACAGCACATGGAATGTACCCACTATACGTCATAACGATGACACTGATGACGATGACGATCGCGATACCATACAACACATGGCATCGCGATATGGTCTCACATGCATATCGTTTGACCACATGCAACCAAACACCATCTGAGGAACCTGCATCGATCTCGTCTTTGCAAACTTTCCACTACGACCCATCCAGGAACCGCTCTCCCTCCATTTCACCGACCATAAAGCCATAAGACCATTAAGTTTGTCACGTCTTTGATGTACTGGGCGAATTTCACGGAAGATTCACGGTTTACAGATGAACCTCCGGAGCTTCGCCCACTCATCATCATTCACTCCGTCGATATGCTGTGATTTTTTTAACAAGAAGCACTTTATCAAGCGTTCTTTAATTGCCAAGAAACGATAATTGCCATCCTAATTAGCTATACACTTGCTGTTTCGACAACGTGCCGGCTTCATTCCATTTCAGTGAAGGAACTTGATTAGGGTCGTCTTTCCTAATTGCATTGTCGATCATTTCTTTTCATGCACTTCAGACGGCAAGCCCTACTGTGATTTATTATTTTGTGGGGCGCCCGTTCTGTAGTGCGTGCGTTTAACTTCAAAACGAATTGGTACTTTTTGTTCATGCTGCATCGTAGTTCCAGCCAAGCCTCTCTTTATCTATTTCGACATACTCGAGGTCACCTTTCACGCGTGGTCTGGAATTAAATAGGTTAATACTGCTGCTTTTGTTTTCTTTTCCTTACTTTTTTGTGAAATCGGGCAATGGCACAATCTCCGCTTTCACATCTAGTAACAGCCAACAGCATATTTAAAGCAAGGGCACAATTCCTGGTTCTTTTATTTCTTCTAACATAGGGTGTTTGTACCCCCCATTTTGAGTCTTCTTGATAGACACTTGTATTGTATATCGCAGTAACAAGTGGGCATAGGCTAATAATCACTGATGAAGAAATGCGAAATCAACATACATTGTTTTACAAAATAAGGTATGTAAATTTTTGACAAGGGTAAGGGTTCAGCAAACTAACTGGTAAAAATGCTACGTTGGTACATAACATATAAATTTTATCTGTTTTTCTTTCGACGATATCTCGTTCAGGCCACAGAGTCTCACTGCCTGCAATCTCATTTGATTAGGATTAGTATTAGGATGTTGTAGGTTGCCGGCGGTGAAATCTCATTTGAGGTGCAGTGTACTAATAGTCCTTCTGGGTAGTAATTATGAGCTGACACAAAACACCCTTGTGTTCAATTTGCTCTAAACCACAACGGGATAAAAGTGGATACATGTACCTCAAGGTACATTTTGCTGTTGAATTAACGCTACTCTAGTTCCATTTGAATTTTCAAACACCTGTCTCTGAAACAAGCACCTTTACCTACTCACACATTTAAACAAAACCATTTAAATCAAGGAAATAAGCATCCAATATGCGCTTGCCAATTTCTTCATTAAAAAAACAACCAAGTCCCATATATGTGCTCTCCAATGACCCATCTCGTTAAAAGGCAGAAATTCTTGATCGTATTTAAAAATATTCGTGCCAATTTCGCTGGCTAATGGTACAACAAAACTCTGCACAAAATATAAACAACTGATTCTTAGAAAAAAAGGGATTGGGATATTCCGTAAAACCTTCGCTTAGGCAGTTTTATGCGTTTCTCCGTTGTGGCTATTCGCTTACTGCGTCTGTCGATTGCAGAAGCAAGTAAAACTTTTTTATAGGTATTATTTTTATTATTTGCTACCATTAATTTGACTTGTCCGCGGCTCTGCTCCAGTCTGGCTTCTTTGAAAATATAAATGAAGTAATACAAATGACGAACCATTAAAAACCAACATTGAACTAAAGAGAAAATTATGCGACTGAGTGAAGTTGTACTCACGATTGAAAAGAAGCGTAGGAGATCTCTAAACTGTTCATAGACGAACAGTAACTAAATTAAGACGGTTGAATTATCTTTGTTTTCAGGGAGACGTACAGCTCAAGCATGTGAACATTGATTGAATTCAGAGAGAATGAGGCCTTAAACTTTTCTCCTTTGTATCTTAAAGAATTCCTCGCTAGCCTGCTGTGTGAGGAGTACGCAAAACAGTTATTGCAAGGGTAGCTGCTTAGGACGTTCCCCGAGAAAATCAAATGACAGTCGATGTGCAAAAGGGTTGTGTGCATGAAAGCAATTTCTATTCATGCCTGAGTGGGGAGCAACGTTGATGACTCCCGAGTAAACGAAACAGTGCGAGTATGATTATTACTGAGGAATCACAAATAAAACTTCTGAGGAACGTGCTAATCCAGATTGTGTTTCCCTCGTTGCGTACGTTTTATTTGGTGTAGGCGCTGAGTATTATGTCAAACTACGGCTTTTCTTCTGAACCTCGGCGCTGACTGATTTGTAAATGAATATTGATTTGATTTGCCTTGAAGATGCGTTTCTTGATCATTTTTCGTTCAGTCATAAAACTTGCGCTGATTATAATTGTGCGCCGTTCGTTTAATGTACTATTTGTTCATTGCAGACGTATATTTAGGAACACAGCTCAAAAACACCACTTTGAAATCAGAAACTCAGACGAGCTTTTTGTGCTATGGCCAAAGAGAGGATAATGGAGAGTATGTATGAACTCACCAAAGCACTGGATTTATCGTTCGAGATTATCTTTTCAAGACTATCATGCTAATTTTTTTCAACATTCAAATGGCTACGAGAAGCACATTTATCCTCTAATCTAATACCGAAAATGAACAGCAGAAATCCACCTGTTTGTAGTATGATGCTACAAGGAAACCTATACGAATTACATTGACATCTGGCTACAAACAGGTGAAATAAAATATATTTATTCTACGAACGTTCCTTCATCTTGCGGCCTTTCGTAGTACTGATGGGGGGATACTGAAATAACACATTCTAATTTCCTGAGCAAAGCACTATAATGTATTTTTGTCAATTGTTACTGGGAGAATTTCTAAAAAATTGTCTTTCTTAAAACACTTCGCAACAACCAGAGGGCATGAAAAGCAATATGCGTCATCTGCTTTGCAGACACGTGCTATGACAAGCCATCCAGAAAAACGTATCCGCCGCATGCCAGTAGCGTTAGTGTGCTCCCCTCCCCCACGCCCGTCACCTGCGAGAGTGCATGTGTCCAACCGCCTGTGGAGGATATTGAAATACAATGCTCAGTGTAGCGTGTGAACTTCTACGAAAGCTGGGCTTGCGAGAGGCAGCTCTTCCGCCTGGTAATTCTTCAATAACACGTCCCCCGCAGGTGGAGGCTTCAAAATATCACTGTGGACACACGGGCAGAGTCCGATGTATTAGGGGCAAATACGAGGCTGATTCGTGGGGGGGGGGGGGGGGGGGGGCTGCGTCGATCCAATGCAGGGCAGCATACGTTCTCGTTCACCCATTGATATTGGTCTTGTGCCGTGGCTGGCTGGAAAGAAACATGGTACATATTGCATACCACGTAAGAACGGCTATGCGAGCAACGAGACCTCGTGTCGATATACACAATACTGGATTTGAGAGCATGACCCGTACCCAAATTCAGAAGAATATTTAAAAATTGGGGGGACCCTTAAGCTTCGCCTTTAAGAGTTGAACGCGATAGCGATATCCTGTCCCTAGTCCATACTTCAATCCCCTAGTGCACACTATGTAATGCGTAGCATGCTTTAAACCACGAGCAATTATGCGCGGTAAATGCGGTAAATGTTTTCGAAGCTGCTATGCACCCACTACATGGTCTTAAGGGAATGCGTGCAGTAACGTGTGTGCCTTTTGTAATGGGTACACGGCTTTGAACCAAGGTGTCGTTATGATATTCACATCTTCTGACGCCCGATGGCTATGCACGCTTGTACCACGCAATATTAGGGCAAGGCGGGGCAAAATGAGACACGGGGCAAAACGCGACATTTTGGCTTTGCCGGCCTCTATAGATAATACAGAAATCACTTTTCTTTGTTTCTATATTTCAGCTAGAGGTGCTGGTAGTTGTCCACCTTTTTATGTGTAAAAGTTGATGATTGCTCACAGCGTTCGCTTGGGAAATATTACGCGGCTGGTGTCAGTGTGTTCGTGACCCGTCAAAAAGGGGCAAAATTCTTCTCGGCCAAATTTTCGGATCCGTGCATGAAGCTACTCTGGCATCAGTACAACAAGGTAAGTATTTATATTGTTACTATATACTACTAGCTACATACCACCAAAATTTCAGGTCAGTTGGTGCGCGGGGCGAAAGCGGAAATTTTTTTTGAATTTGGGCATGTGAGGGGGGGGCAAAACGCGACAAAAAGGCATTGAAAAAGGCTTGCATTAGAGAGTGTCTCATTAAGTGAACCATTTGCTTACAGTCATTATATATTATATTTTATTGTTTAGGAAGGTTCGGACGCACAAGAGAATATCATATACAGCTTCCTGGGAGGAAAACGACGTGAAAAAGCACTGACTGCTGTTCAGGTCACCCACTCCATTCGTGCTGAATCGAGTTTTTTCCGCGTTCCCAAGGATATTCTCAAGAGGCGAACGCAAATTTGGAAGAATCTCCAAGTCAAGCCGTTCACAAACACGTCTCGCCATCGAGTTTTCCTTCAATACCAAATTTCTGCTAGAAAATTCTAATCTAGCACAGTTTTAAATTCATCGCCTCACGAATCCCGGCTTACGAAGCTGAAAGCCACGATACGCCCGTGCAGTTCTGCACCAAAACGGCAAAAGGAGGCGAAGAAGATGCGTCAGATTATATCTAGCTTCCAATTGTTGAATAATCCAATGAAGTGCAAGCTTTCAACAAAATACAACAATAGCACAAATAAAGACTGGTGGTGTTTGATCTGCAAGGAGTTTTGGAGCAAAACAGCACCGGGTTCTGTCTGGATTCAATGCGTGGAGTGCGAGGACTGGGGCGATGAAGGCTGCGTGAGGGCCCACGGAGTTTAATTTCAAGTGCTTCTACTGCAAAAACTGAAGGGTTAAATTTTTTTTCACACTGTCTCGTTTTGTCCCGCAGGTTGGGGCAAAATGAGACATCTGGTGCATGTTTTATTTCTTTTTAAAATAAACTTTTTAACAGTGGCAACATGGTCATATTTATGTAGCACATATCTTGTACCCAAAGGAAAGTTTCTGCATTGTAGTTTAAGGGTAAAGAGTGGAATAAAAATAAACATTCACTATTTTCAAATTTTTGTCTCATTTTGCCCCACCTTACCCTACTGCTATATTACATGTTGTATTGTGACGCCTGTATACAGGACGCGCGTGTTTGCAAAGCACGAGTTATTTTCACGCAATTCCAAGCAGAGGAAGTTATTTTATATGTAATCACAACCAGAAGCGTGGCTGCGTGGTAGAACACCTGCTTGCCACGCAGGCGACCCGGGTTCGATCCTCATTCGGACCCGGAAAGTTTTATTATTTATTTTATTTGCATCTTTCTCGATTTTTTGGTCACGCACAAGATGATGATTTTTCGCTCACAACCAACGACGCCGCCGCCGACACCGACGCCGACACCGACGCTGGAATTTCTGCGAAACGAGCTCTTTAACGCTATCGCGTTAATAAAGTAAACTGAATTTAACAAAACCTGCCACGGGGGGCGTAGCAGGTAAGGTGTCGTAGTGCTGACCTCGAGGACGAGAGTTCTATTTCTTGTCCCGGCAGCCGCATTTCCACGTGGACGAAATGGAGGAACACCTGTGTATTGAGATTTAGGTGCACGTCAGAGAACCTCTAGTGGTTAAAATTAATCCGGTTTTTTGCGTGAAGCTACGAAGCAACTTCGTACAGATTTTCCGGAAAGAAAGCTTGCTAGTGGACGAAAAAAAAATTTGTCATTGGACCCTTGGGACCTACGCCTTCAGGGTCACTATCAAGTACAACTGTTCCGTCCGCTATTTATGAGGTCGTGCCTGGCGTTAAACTTATGAGTGAAAAACAGCGCTAAAGAGACGGGACAAGAAAGAACACGGAACCACAGCGCCGTGGTCCCGTGTTCTTTCTTGTGCCGTCTTTTTAGCACTGTTTTTCACTCGTAATCATGAACCAACCAGCCCAAATGCGTACCTTACTGCAGTTAAACTTACGTCAGCGCAAACGCAAGCATGGGCATAGACATGCGACGTTTTTTTTTTTTTTTTTTTTTTTTTTTTTTTTTTTTTTTTTTTTTTTTCTGAAGAGCCCAATAAAATGTTCTCCGTATTTTTGCGCTTGTCCCTGTGCCCTCGCTTGTGAACGTGTCTTATTTTCGAGCAACCTTTTGATTACAAGGATGCCTAACACACTAGGCCAAGAACGAGTTCTCCGTATTGAACGAAAATCTTTTTTTTTTTCGACAACGAAGAACGTCGCCTGCTATGGCATGACTTTACTCCCTGTACGAAGTACGTCGGTCAGAGCGCAGAAGTCCACAGGGCTTTAGCGAGACAGAGCTAGGCAATGTGTAGAGAAAAATACCAGGGAATGACGGTTCCGCCTTTGTCTCTGGTTGGTACACTTCCTTATGTTTATCCTGCATCCAGTGGCTTGTAACAAGAGGTTAAAAAAATGAATCGAGGGCAAACTTGCCCAAGCGATATTTTTAAACCCAAAGAGACGGCTGAATAGCATTATAATGCCACTCAAGGTATTAGTTATTCACAGAGAGACAGATAGAAAGGCAAAGGAAAGTCAAGGAGGTTCACCACATTTCAACCAATGGTTTCCCTATACGGAGGAGAGAGGAGAGGGCAGGAACAAAAATAAAGGAAGAAGGAACGAGAAAACAACTGACGCTCGCGCACGCGCAGCAGGGTTCATAGCGAATGCGCAGACAGTCACAAAGAACTATTTCACATTCTGCTTCATCGGCGACTGCCGTTAAGAAGGCGATGAAGGCTTGGTAAGACTGTTTCGAAGGTAAATAGAAATTGATGTGCGCATCAAGCTGATACAGTTTTCGTACTGTTGAGGAGTGTGCTATCTAAATATTGCAAAGTTTCTTAGTTCACGCCGCACTACTGCTTACATGGACACGTAGTTATGGCAATAATTACTCATACATTTCATGTTAGTAGTAATAAATTATATTTTCATCGCCTAGCCGCTGTGGGGAGCCTGAAAATGTAGCATAAGAAAAAGAGAGAAAAAGGCAGCCGCGAGAGGCAAGACAGGGATGTTAACCAGTATTGAATAACAGGTATGCTGTCCTATATTGGCGAGAGGATAAGGGAGTCTGAAAGTTGGAGGGGAGAGGAAAGAAAATAGATGATATGACAGCGGTGATGATCACATACAAACCTCACTGTGTGTCAGTTTCGTACGCTGTATGAAGTCGCTATTAGTCTATAACCGCATGTGCGGGTACATTGTCTTAAGTACGAGCTTGCGCCTTCGTGCTTAGAATGGCGACACCATAGATAGTGTTATATATAGTTTACTATGTTGGTTAACCAGAACTCAATATATTTTATTCCTTTCGTAATTTTTCCTATGGGCAATATTTGCAAGAGAAAAAAGCCGATTTTTTTCATAGTAGTGCTTTTTATTATTACTTCTGTTTCGTAATAAGGCAACATCATTCATGCCCGCAAAACTTGTACGACGAGATTACGCAGAAGTTAAATGAGCAAGGCTTCCCGTAAATATAAGGAAATCCAGCATAATCCAAGTGATTTTTTCATTCGTTGAGGCAACTTGCTAGCTTCCGGTACAAGTTTTCAGCTTTTTTTCTTCCGTACGCGTTGCAGTGAACGTATTTGTTAGAGCATAGCACGTTAGCAAAAGGAAATACACCCAGCGAAACATTTTTTTCATTACGACAACTATAGTCCTAAGGGCATTTTAAATACACAGTACGTACTAGAACGCCATTTCGTGCGCCAAGAGCGAACTTTTTGAGTAAATGAACAAGTAAAGCGATGCTGTTCACAAACGGTAACGCATGCAACTTAGTTGGCACTAAATCATGCCGCTTCCTCTGCGGGGGTCTATTCATTTCTTCTTTCCGCGTGTGTAGCAGCGTGGAACTACCCATTTCGTAACTGCCACGAGTGCTCGCGCTTATATCGCACCCGTACTAAGTTTACTCCGGTAGGAGCAACGGCGCAGCGCTCTGTGGGTTGCACTAACTGATTCAGCATTTCTAGGTCTTGCTTGTTCTTACGGAGCCAAAGTTAATTAAGCCTTGCTCAGCAAATGCTTTTTTCCCATCTGGAACTGCCACTGCCGGCGTTCGCATCGTGCTCTAGACAGCTGGTGGGTGCCTCGAAAAGTTGGTGGTTGGAACTCGGTGTGCCGCGTGTTCCTTCTCCTTTTTATGGAGTTCACAACATCTCTAAGCTTGCGTAGGTATTCTCTTTCTTGCGTCGTTTAGGCTTGCCCACATGTCTCTCCAACAAATTAGAAAGCGCTCCGACCTGTAGGTATTGTTTTTACACGATGCAACAGCGGCTGATTAAGTCATCAGTAACGCATTGTCGTGAAGCTTTCAAATGAGATGTGCTTCTTTTTTTTCTGGCTATAGTTTATGTTGGCCACCCTGCTTTTGCAATTGCAAGGCAAGGTCTTCTAGGGAGCAATAGCCAAACACGTGGCTGATCACTTTGTGTTTGCTCTTTGTGAGAGAAGAGTGCCTTCCCCAGATTCCCTTGTCTTTCTTCGAAGTCAAGCACCTGTTGGAATCTTTACTTTACGTATGCATACGGCACTGCACTGCTTTATAACCAGCTTATTGTTACCTGGAACGCCCTTGCCTATCATATTTAAAAAAAAAACTGCGCTACCTTTGGTATCCGCACAGGAATTTAAAACGCCAAGTATCTGAGTCGCCAACGACATGGTGCTCAATCTCGTAGCTCAAAGAAGGGCGGAGCTACGAAACTGACTGCACTTCAGAAAGGCGCAACTGAGGTATGAGCGAAGTTCTGATAAACACTGAAGGATCCTGAATTTTTTCTTGCGCCTTCGGAGGTGTAATTGACCTGGTATTTTGCATGTATTACCTTTCGGAAACTGAGAGTAAGGATGCAAAATACAGCACATGTGCAGGTTTGGTGAGCACGTCAGTACTTATGTGAGAACGTTCGTCATGAAACAGTGTGAAAAGCCACGAAGCGCGAAAGGCCCAATGTAGAACCACGTTTCAAATAAGCCTCATTGAATGCAGAATCTAAAATCATAAAAGAACTTACTTATGCGAGACTACTGCTACATTACTGAAAAATAAATGTTTTTTTTTTCTTGAAAATTAGAGATTTGAAATTCACGACGCCTGAAAGGGAAGAAATAGAAACCAGGCTGACTGAACCGCTGTGTTATATTCCATGGACCCGGTTTCAATGTGATACTGAATGGGGAAATTTGAAAGGAGTGGCTTTCTGTTTACGACAATAGCGCATTGAATATTTATGGGAACGCTTGAGCGCAAGCGGTGTGACGAAAGGCGCTTTTGCCCTGGCCAATTTGCACACATCACTTTGATGTGCCGTTGCCAATGCGCTGATGCCTGCACGCAATGCCAGACAGCGGCATCTGCAAGTCAGGCATGAGCATTTTGCTCTTTTTGGCGATCTTTCTTCAGTGTAGGTTTTTCTTCAAAGGGGCCCTGCAACACTTTTTGAGCATGGTCAGAAAACGCTGCCAATCGGTAGTCGAGGCTCCCAAGAACACGCGAGCCAGATATTATAGCACAGCACGCTGCATGGAATTCACAATAAATTCCTCAAATTCGGCTAAAATTGCATTTCTCCTCTCTCGACAAATGACGCTACAAGTTCAAAAATCGCTCGTCACAGCCTACTGTATCAGCCATTGGCTGATTTGAGCATGGCGCGCTCGGTCGTCACTGGGGCCGCTGCGGGAGGCCGCGACTTGTCCACGCCTGCGGGCGCGGTCGCACTGATAAGCCGCGTATTCGAAAAAAAACAGAAAAAATTGCTCGAGGTCACGAGGCACGCGTCACGAATTTTCTTTCCTCTTGCCATCCCTCTGTGCTTAGCTTCCGACGCTTTCGTCCGGACGAGAGAAGAGAGAATGCAATTGCAGCGTGCGACAAATCTTTGTAACTCCACTTATACTGGACGAATTCTAAAAATTTTTGCGGCCGTGAATTCGTGAGGGAATAAAGCTCCTTTAGTAAATCCATTTCATGGCTACTTGAAAAAGTGTTGCAGGGCCCCTTTAAAGAATGCTATTACCATCGATAGCAAAAATGGCTAAAAGTAACAATAATAAACAAATTAAGTCAGCTTCGTCTTAGTGGTGCCAAGCCTGAAAGATGTGTGGAGCTTGGCAGCCTTCTTTGTTTCTCTTCAGTTTTCTCATTCTTTCATCCCCTGTTTCTTTGTTGTTCTCTTTTCCAGTTTTTTCTGAGCTTTTTATTTATTTCTTTTTTCTTCCCATTTCGTTCCTGTCTTTCTCTGTCTTATAATTTCTCGCTTGCTTCCTCTTTCAATTCTTATACGTGCTTTCTGTTGTCGTGTGTTCCTAGCCATAGTAGTAACGTCCTTTCTTAATATCATCTTCAAGGCGCACGCAGAATAAGAGGAAAAGGACTTCTCTTTGGCGCGAGCGCACGCTCACTATGCTACAGTTGACTATGCTGTATGTGGTTTTGGCGTCCTTAATAGCATCATAAAGGCGCTCAAAGGACAAGAGGAAAAAGAGTTGCGTCAATATTATCATTAAGACGCTCAAAGAACAAGAGGAAAAATACTTCTGTTTGGCGTCAGTGCGCGCTCAATATGCTACACCTTCTATGCTGTATGTGGTTTTGTCTGAGTTACGCCAAGCGACGGCGACAGCATACCACAGGATACAACAACCTACGACAGCCTGATTCCCTAAAGTTATCCGCACTTAGTATGGACGAGGTGACGACAGCAAGAGTATACATAAATGATGCAACTATTTGCACTAGTCATAGGACTTTTCTTCAGCGTAGGCGAGAAACATGCCTCCTGGCATCTACCTTTATTGACAAAGAAAAAAAAACCTCTCACCCAAGATACACACACAAAGTACGTGATGGTTGCTGCCTTTTTTTCACAATATTTTCTTTGTTTTTGTTATGAGGATGCGTAAAACACCATAATGTATACGGAAAAAAAGTGAAAGAAAACTTGACGAGGTTGTCTAGGCGACCTACTAACGGCAAATGAATCGGTATTAGTAAACTTGCGGCAAACGGTTGCGGCCTAGCTATAGAAATGTTATCGCATCGGTAGGAACACAACTAGGGTAAGGCGGGGCAAAATGAGACACGGGGCAAAACGCGACATTCTGGCTTTGCCGACCTCTATAGCTAATACAGAAAGTACTTTTCTATCTTTCTATAGTTCAGCGAGGTGCTGGTAGTTGTCCACCTTTTTATGTGTAAAAGTTGATGATTGCTCACAGCGTTCGCGTGGGAAAAATTACGCGGCTGGTGTCGGTGTGTTCGTGACCCCTAAAAAAGGGGCGAAATTCTGCTCGGCCAAATTTTCGAATCCGTGCATGAAGCTACTCTGGCGTCAGTAAGACAACGCAAGTATTTATATTGTTACTTTATACTACTAGCTACATACTACCAAAATTTTAGTTCATTTGGTGCCCGAGGCCAAAGCGGAAACTTTTTTTGAATTCGGGCGTGTGAGGGGGGCAAAACGCGACAGAAAGGCATTGAATTGCCTTAGAGAGTGTCTAATTAAGTGAACCATTTACTTACACTCATTATATGTTATATTTTATTGTTTAGGAGGGGTTCGGACGCACAAGAGAATGTCATATAGAGCTTCCTGGGAGGAAAAGGACGTGAAAAAGCACTGATTGCTGTTCAGGACAGTCACTCCATTAGCGCTGCAACGAGGTTTTTCCGCGTTCCCAAGGATGCTCTTAAAAGAGGTGAATGCGAAATTGGAAGAAGCTGTAAGTTAAGCTGTTCGAAAACACGTCTTGGGATCGAGTTTTATTGACATTCCTTCAATACCAAATTAAAAAAAGCAAGTGCTAGAAAATCCGAATCTAGCACAGTTTTAAATTCCTCGCCTCACGAAGCCCGGCTGACAAAGTTGAAAGCCACGAAACGCCCGTGCATTTCTGTACCAAAACGGCAAAAGGAGTCGAAGAAGATATATCTAGCGTCCAATCGTTAACGTTCAACAAAATACAACAATAGCACAAGGAAAGACTGGTGGTGTTTGATCTGCAAGGAGTTTTGGAGCAAAACAGCGCAGGGTTCTGTCTGGATTCAATGCGTGAAGTGCAAAGACTGGGGTCATGAAGGCTGCGTGAGAGCCCAAGGAGTTTAATTTCAAGTGCTTCCAAGGCAAAAACTGAAGGTATGAAATTTTTTTCACACTGTCTCGTTTTGCCCCGCAGGTTGGGGCAAAATGAGACATATGGCGCATTTTTTTTATTTCTTTTTTAAAATAACCTTTTTAACTGTGGCAACATGGTCATATTTATGTAGCACATACCTTGTACCCAAAGGAAAGTTTCTGCAATAAAGTTTAAGGGTAACGAGTGAAAGAAAAATTAATATTCACTACTTTAAAATTTTTGTCTCATTTTGCCCCACCTTACCCTACATGTTATGCGTGCCACACGCCGAATTTGAGATCTTCCCATATCAAGATCTTATTATTCACGTTTTGATACTTTCGCATGCTCTGAAATTATTTTAACATTTATCTGGGACAAAACTCATACGGTGTACGTAATTCGGAACTGTGTATACTATGTGTTCCATATAGTCAAGAGGCAAAAAGTAGCAGGCGCTTTATTTCCGCACAAGCATCAATTATCAATATAGAGAAAGTTGCAGTTAACATTATATAAGAGGTACCTTATTCAGCAGCAATGACCTAACCACACACTCAGAAATCTAAACTGGGTGGTAGTAATGCAACGCGCATAAATTATGTCAGTTACACCAATAAATAAGAACCTGAAAAATAATTTCACATGTATTGTTATTAGTAGACAAGACCACCACTTCATAATTCTTAATTTTTTGCTTGTGGGATGCAAGAGTGCATGACTTGGTATTAGATAAACCGCATACCAGCCCTGCATGCATGTAACCATGACAGCTAATTTCGCGTAATTAGATTAACTTAAGAAATAGGTTCGAAGTGATTACTAAAAACCTCATTTTTTTGCATACTTATAAGGCTAGTACGAGTAAAACTTAGAATACTGAAGTCCATGTAAACCGAACGTTAGCACGTTGTCTTGTTTCGCAGTGCATGTTATCAAAGCCCCAAAATTTGCCTTTTCTCTGCTCACTGCTCAGTGAGCACGTAGCACAGAACAACTTGCGAAAGGTCTAGCTTTGCGTCTCCCCAGGTCTTCCTTCGGGACATATATGTCGCTACAAAAAGAAGGTAACAACTGGCAACCTCTTCGTAATGTTAAAAAGAGTCTCACAAAATCTGCGATGTTAACCAGACATTTCTCTGACAAGAATAGTAGTAGCAGTGATTTACGACGGAAATGGCGCTTAATTCTGCAGTCCAGTAGTGAGCACCGCGCAGCTTGAGGGGAAGGGGAAGTAGGATGTACAGAGCGTAGCAGAAAATAAAAGGAGAAACAGTCCGAGTCTCGTCCAATCATGGAGGAGGCCGTTGGTGAAGGGAGTGACAACAGGGATAGTAAGGACTACGTGTACATAGCGGACTAAGACAATGCGTAACGAAACCAAGAATACTGCCTACAGTGATAATGTTCGTTTTCAAGAGGAGTCACAAATAAGTAGTACCTTATTCGCAGATGAGTCGTGAGAGCACTTTCTATTTTCCGTTATCTTTTATGTGCTACTTACACTGCAACCAGAACGTGGGTTTACCGCGAGACACCAAGTGCACGTTTTTAGTGTGGGAACACGCAATCGCTATACAGTGGGTGATGCCGCGTTACGCACTTTTTCTGAAGGGTGTTGTCTGCTGAATAACTTTGGAGCACGCTGGTTAGCTCGCATCTCGGGAACAACACGCTGGGAGGGAGCCAAAACTTGGTACCGTAAGTGTTGAAGATTGGGTGAGTTGGTTCGTCGTATTTGAACTGGTATAGCGCATTGTGGTAAAGAAGAAACGGCCGAGCAGATCGACACAAGAGGACAGGCCGCCGCTCGTAGTAGAGAACCACCTCAGAAGCCTTACCTACACGCTGTAGTTTTTGCAGAGCAAACGACGGCAACCAACGTTTGCTGGGCTCCGATGTCGCGTCACTCCTTTAGGTAATGGCGGGCTGACATACCTGGCAAAATATAAATGTTGAGCTCACGCGTAGCGTACACAGAAAGTGTATGCCAAATTCTATGAGGGCGTAGCATACTAATAGTAAAGCAAGACATTCGAAAGAATGGTCCAGTTAGGCTGTTAAATCTGCAGATTTTTATATACACACTCGCACGGCTCGATGATGCAGTGGTGCGCTGGAAGTTCACTGGGCGCAAGAGTTTTACACCCGATCTACCAGGAACGACGTAAGTGCTTCAGATTTTTCTGGTTTTTACTGGTACCCGCTGCCGGTGGCTACATCCCACTCGAACGCGCTCCCGGCTGCTTCCTACAGACTGAGGATTTTGTGCTGGTAAAATATTGCTTACCGTCGACGAAGCTGCGATTGTCGGGTAGTATACCAGAAATATTTTCAGTGCTGGCGATTGCACACACAAGTGCTGTTTTTGTACTAAAAGAACGTTGCTGCTTGCTTCTCATTTGTAGTTCCGAACACTCTACAGAAGCTGCTCCACCAGTGAATAATGTTCTCATTTCTCTTCCTGTTGATAATAGACTAACTAGATCATGCGTCTTAAGAGCATCTGTACTACTTCGCATCCGCACACCTGCTGTTTTAACATTCTGGGAGTTTAAAAACCTGCTTTTTCGGGATGCTATTACGTCAGCAGCATTAGCTCCCGGCAGCAGTAACTTTCTGTATGAAAGGTATTTCACAAATAATCACCATGTTCTCGCTGTTATTATTTCAGCCCACACAGATTAATGTATCTTTTAAATCGCATTAAAAGGCTCCTAAACCGCACCGAGTTCAGAAGGCGAGACAGTAGTTTCTTCCTTGCCTTCACTACCCTTCCTACAAGCGCTACCTCCTCCTCGCCATTTATCACTTCAGGAAACGCGCGGAATGTCAGCACTAGGCGTTTGAAGCAGTTAGGATTTCGTGCCTTTTCACTACACGCTGCTATATCCGCTTGTGCAGTCGCAAACGCAGAAAACGAACTGAAACCAGTTTATCGTGCACAATAGTTGTGCGAGACAAGGCAGAACGGGCATGCGACTGCAAGGCCAAACAGGGTAGGCGTAAATTCACAACAGATATCTCTCGTATATCAACCAATCGCGAGCTTATTTCATTCTTGACGCCACGTGAACAAACAGCTGGCGTCACAAATTCTGCCGCAAAGGCAAGAAACACCGGGAGGAAAATAATGTGCTTGTTCTTCCTATTTTCAGAGGTTGTTTAGGGGCCGTTTAAAATAACCATTCATTATTCGCGTTTTTTCGTTCTTTCACACGCGTAAATGGGCTCAAGCATCGAAGAGTTTAACTGCTTTTCCTGATGATCACAGATTTCGTTCGAAAGCAAACAAGCTACGAAGCAGCTTGCATTTTCTAGGGTTCGAAGGTTATGCCAGGCTAGCACTCGGGCAAGCCGGTCACGGAGAGGAAAGCTTCCCGTTCACCGGGAACCCGACGAACAAGACGAATAACCTGCTGATCTGTCGACTACCCACTCCGTGCACCGCGCCGCAACCATTAAGTGGATACGGGGCAAGAGAAAGAAACAGGAAAAGCACGTCAAACTTCGTACGGGAGAAACTCTTGCCTTGCAGGAAGTTGTTTTCGTTCGCGCCATCGTCAATGGCCCTCGTCGTTCGTGAGCAGGAAAGATAAAGCGAAGCAAATTCTTAAGGAAGGAGTGCCTCCTATAGCTGCTCGCGAGTAGATAAGAGAGAACTGTTGCCATCGGCACTTTTCTTGGACGCGCCTTTCAAGTGGCTGTTTAACTTGTTATATTTCTGTGGAGGAGAGTACCCCGCGAGAAGATGTAAACGTTCTTTTTTTTTATATTCCATGAAACGCACAGGAGAGATATGTCTCATATCTCTTCATCAAGCACTTCTGTTTATTTGTCTCCCAACTTTGCTTTCAGACAGAAACATGGTGCCGTCGTAGATGCGGAGAGTAACATCTTAGAAGAGTCTGCATAGAGCCAAGGTAAAATTGAGGGAATTTTAGGAACAAATGACCTTATGGTCTAGGGTTGTCGACGTGTCATATAGTCACGATATGTCAGGTCGTCATGGTTCCACCAGAAACGGTGAGAGAGGGCTGCGTCGTATTGGGAGTAAGCGCATTACCACCGAGGGGGGGCTTTGCGACGTCGATGTGTCATGTCAGGGTGCGCCATGTAGTCATGGTGTGTCATATGTTCTCGGTCCATCGCAAAAAAGATATGCGCAGCAGAAATTGGGTGAATCCCACTGCCACAGAAATTGGAT
The DNA here is from genome assembly GCA_030522465.1 of Rhipicephalus appendiculatus. Classification (NCBI taxonomy): domain Eukaryota; kingdom Metazoa; phylum Arthropoda; class Arachnida; order Ixodida; family Ixodidae; genus Rhipicephalus; species Rhipicephalus appendiculatus. Next base: position 16,741 of record JALIZH010013050.1, read on the forward strand.
AAGTCCCACTAGTCGCCACCAGCCCACTAAAAATGAAGAAGGCAACATTTAGCTCAACAAAGAGCCGACGACGTTAGTGCAGCTGAAACAGCCTTCTCTACATGCCGTATAGGGAACTGAAACTGGGCATGTAAGAAAGAAGAGGAGGAAGAAGAAGAAGAAGGCGAAGCACTTTAGCGTAAGTTGCATCCGAACACAGTTTTTCGACTACGTTAATGAATCAGTAACACCCTTTCCTACATGCCCGCTTTCAGGCTTGTCACCACCAGTGCCTCGGCCGAGAAATTTTTCTCAAAACACTGCATGCTTCGCGCCTCCCCAGGTATAACGTTAATGGAGCTGAAACACCCTGCCGTACACGCTTTGCTCCTCCCCATTTTTTTTTAAATCTTCATTTCAGTTGAACCACTTCACACAGCGAGATGCTTTGGAAGACGAAGAAAGATGACCTCCGACTTCCTCCTGAAAAAAAAAATCACAGCAGTGTATGAAGTCTCATTTTTATTTCACTGATAATGATATTCCAAGCGTTGAATCTAGGCGGGATATCATTTTAGATACCGCACCCGGGGATATATGTGCCGAATTTTCGTTGCAGTCATGTGAGCATGTCTGCGTATCAGTTTCGTTTATTTCTTTACAACTTGAATTACTTGGCTCTTAATGGCCATTAACATTTTATATTTTGTGAATATATGTAATACTGTTTTGGCCTATAAGCTGCTGCTGTTTGCCGTATATTCTGTGGCATGTTGCAGTAATTAAAGAAGTCTGAAAAACCAATGGAATGTTAGCAAGAATAGTTTTGCTAGCATCTGTGCGATGTCAGTGCACGTTAAAGAACACCAGATGGTCAAAATTTCCGGAGTCTCTCATAATCATATCGTTGTTTTGGGATGTAAAACCGCAGATATTATTATTGGTTTTGCTAGCATCGCACACGTATATTCGCTAATATGTGCACGTATAAGAAAATCATGCTGCCATAATGTAAAATTTCCTGCAATTGTACTTAAGTGACTCTATTATTGTTTTTCACATTGTTCTCCTTGATTGAGGTGTACAAACCTTATAAGAAGTTATTACACTTAACTGGGTTTTAATGTGCTTCTCCACACACACGCACGCACACGCACATGCACACGTACACACACACGATTGTTCTCAAAAAATGAGATATTACAAATTAGCTACAACAATGAAGAAATTATTAAAATGAGAGGAGTCAATAATTTCTTCTTAAGCTTCAGCCCAGATGAAATATAAGTCACTCGGGGGAAGGACGAAACTTTTCTTTTTTAACGAGAAAGACCCATGGCTCTGTTAAAAAGCGTGGTTGATGCTTTAGCTTCGTATTATCTATCAATACACGTCAGTGTGCCTACATTGAAGAACTCCACTTTCGAGCGCTTTACTTGTTATTAATTGAACATAAAAGGAACGACATGGTAGGGGCTATAAAATACAAATATTTCAAAAAGTAACATATCAAAATATTTTAAAGTATACTTTAGACAAGCTTTTTCGTGCTCAGGAACTCTTAACCCACTTGGAAGCTTCTGTATAAGATTTGAGTCATCCCGGATAGCTTACTGATAGGTTGTTTTGTCGTTTGAAAATTTTACGTTCTATTGCGAGAACCTACTTGGTGCACCAAAACAATGTTTATTGAACATATTACGCAGCCATAACTTTTTCATATTACCATGTATGTTTTCCTTCATATTTGTTAGCAGCTACTGGAAAGTTATAGGTACCACTAGATGGTTCAGATAGACTGTTTGACACGCGTTCTCGCAGCCCGTTTACTTCTGCGGTCGGCTACACATGAAAGTAATTAGTCATTTCGAGCTAATTGCAACAATCAATCCTGCTAAGTGAATTAGAATCTTCGCCGAACGCACATTAAGACAACACTGAAGAGGATAGGCCGCAGCACAGGTGCCATTTTATTAACGCCCTAATAACATTATTCAGGTAGATTAACAATAAAAAACCTCTGCTGTTTCAGACTCGTGTATCCTAAATTCTAACTATTTAAGCTACACGAAAAATTCACCGACGATTACGATACTGCCTAATGCGAATTCTGAGTGCAGCTTCATGTTGAGGCAATGCCAAATGGGTTTGAAGTTTTGGATTTCCTCAAGGTATCAACTACGCCTAAATCATAATTTTTGTGAAGAGGGAGAGCACCCACTACACCATAACTGAGCTTTCTGCGTGTAAGCGAGGTACCCGCTACACATCATTGAGCTATTATGTGCACTTTGTTGGTGCTGCATGTGGCTGATAACAATGAAGAATTATGACTAAGCACTTTGCAGTGGGTGGGAGGCAATAAACCTCACTCGTTGCGCAATCAGCATTGTGTGATGACTGGTTGTTAAATTCGAAGCATTTGTTAGTGAACTGCAGCCACTTTGAGCGCTTCTATCTACGTATCTATCTATCTATCTATCAAGCCACCTACATCTGGGTGCTCCTGTGATTGCCTCCTTACCTTGGGGTAGACCAAAATTAGTATGGGAAGCTAAGTAGGTTTGATCAATATGTCTTGCTGGCCATGACATGAAGAACCTCAAGATCCCGTCGCGTACGTCGTCAAACCCTTTCCTCTAGACGTGTGTGGCACATACCCGTATACCACCAGACATGGTATTCGGGCATGCGCCACAGGTGATTGATTGGTGATTGGTGATTGGAATGCGGAAGCGTTAAGAAAAAGCAACATCGGCTACGTTGACCCGACAAATGCCAAAAATAGTTATCAGTGTCCCAGTGGGAACAGAAACAAAACATTCTGCGTGGAAGTCAAGTATTCTACCCCAGAGGCATGCCAGGTCTCGAAACTGCTAGGGAAAAAAGACCCTATGCAGAGGTAATATTGGTGAAACGTCAATTGTGATTGCAGTGCCGTCTACCTAATATTATAACTAGTACATATGTACTCTTATGATACAGGCGTCCGCCGCGGTGGTATAGCAGTTAGGGTGCTCGGCTGCTGACCCGAAGGTCGCGGGTTCGATCCCGGCCACGGCGGTCGCGTTTCGATGGAGGCGAAACGGTAGAGGCCCGTGTACTGTGCGATGTCAGTGCACGTTAAAGAACACCAGATGGTCGAAATTTCCGGAGCCCTCCACTACGGCGTCTCTCATAATCATATCGTGGTGTTGGGACGTTAAAACCCAGATATTATTATATTGTTATCTTATGATACAGGCGTCACGCCAGATTAAGGTCAATTGTATACTTTAGCCCCATCCACTGAAGTTGGCCTATGGAGCACTAGTCCAGGCTACCATCCTTGCAAGCACAAACACTTCATATCAGTTTACCGCTTCTGGTGTTGGTAATACCCATGTTGCTGTTGGCATAGTTACGCAAGTGTACACAACTGGTTATATAAAACATGAGCGGCTGTTCAACATATGTACGTGCGTACAACATTAGTACACATCTATAGATTCATTTCGTATTATTTCGCTCATTGAAAAAAATTTTACCACAGTCTGCTTCCCTCCGCATGCTTCACACAAAATCGACTCCCATGGGACATGCTATCAGCAGAATTTTATTTTACACTTCTGGCCATGCTTTATTACACAGGGTAACGCAATTGTTTACCCAACATGACGCCTGTATAGGGTCTTATTGCACACAAGTGTCAAGCACCATCATGGCCTTATGGCAGAATACTCGGACTGCAACGCAGAGGGCGCGGGTTCAAATTCCATTCGAGTGTGGGTAATTTTTTTGCTCATGTTATTCTTTCGTGCCTATCGGTTTACGCCACCGACGGCCGCGGCAATGGTGCTGGCGACGCTGCTAAACGCAGGAACAGGCGCCTAAACCCTGCGCTCTAAAAAATGTATAATTGGTCGTTGGAGTACAGCAAGGAAGTCCCATGAAGAGCTAAATGAAATAAGACCATGATAAAACGCAAGATCGATGTCAAGGCAAGCAATTAAAATCAATTCAGCCCGATGCACAGCAACTTTCAGTCCTTGGTTAGTCAGAAGCTTCTTTTTGTAAATTACGTTCCAGCTAACATGGGACGTGATTTTAGATGTGAAGCATCTTATGGCGAAGCTTAATCCGGTGGTGGTGGTGGTGGTGGTGGTGGTGGTGTGCCGGCGTGACCACCCTTACTGCGCATGCGCAAACCTTTCAAAAAAAAAAATAAAAAATAAAAAACCTCCTCTCCCCCTCTCTCTCCTCTAGGCATCCCTCCCCGCGGCAACCACACCCTCACTGCGCATGCGCCTCCCCTCCTCTCTCCCCTCCTACGCTCCCCCCCTCTCTCCTCTAGGCATCCCTCCCCGCGCTCCCCACTGCGCATGCGCGTCCCCCCCTCTCTCTCCTCTAATACGCTCCCCCCTCTCTCCTCTAGGCATCCCTGCCCACAGCGTCCACACGCCCACTGCGCATGCGCGTCGCCCCCCTCTCTCTCCTCTCCTACGCTACCCCCCCTCTCTCGCCTCGCGACGCCGACGCAGGCAGCGTCTGCTAGCGAGTTTCTTGGTTGAAAAAACCGACTGCTCGCGCTGCACAACCGTTCATTGTCCATCCCGTATATATGGCAATGGATCTTGACCTCCAAGGTGGTGCCGGTGGGAGATTTCTCATGTGCGTTGTTGAACAATAAAAATTCGCAGCGTGCGCGTTAACTAAAAGCCGACTGCGGGTCTCTGTGTCCAGTCGGAGTCCTCGGTCTCTCATTGCCCATTAGCAGCGATTGGCATGTTCCAGTAGGAAACACCGCTCCATCACTGCGTGCTTTGCGCCTCCTCAGTTTTCTCTCCTGCGCAACGCTGCGATAGCGCCAGCGTCAACGCCACCGCCAGTGTAAGCGTTAGCGCCCGCTGCTTCACATCTACACATGGTTCCCTTTAGCGGGAGATGGTGTAATTTTTTGAAGACGTTTGCGCCTTAAGAAGCTTCGTAAATTAGCAGGTAAGAAACCAGGGATGCGAAGTATCGGAACCCCGGACATCGAAGAGAAAAGAAGGTTCGCGGATGGCATACCGCGCTTTTCTGCCTTGCGCATGGTTGCTCTCAAGAAGTTTTATGAAATTCATAAGGATCGCAAGGACTTGAAAGTACTCTAGCATATCATGCACAAGGGTACATGCCTGGAAAACCAAATACTGATACTTTTAAGGGAACTTGTTGGAAGTTATGGAAAAAGAAGAAACGAACACTTAAACAGAGTCGGTTTTTCAAAGAACCTGTGCTGAAACGCGGACTTTTCTTGGCACTGAAGAGAAGGCTACGGAGCCAAATCGCGCGTATCCCACAGCTAATTAATGTAGTCCCACAATTACGTCCGTATTTTCTGCCTAAAATATTAAAAATACTCCTTCATTTTGTACATGTAATTCTTTGAGACACAACGAAACGAACGCCAGTGAAGTATTTGTGCTTGTTTTGTCACTTTGCGTTTTTGAACACGTGAGAAAGCCGCGCCTTTTGCCAGCGCCTAAAACGCTGAGCGGCGTCTGCGTCGAAATGCAGCGCTGACTGAACGCTGCCGTCACTTTCCACAGCGGTACCAGACGCGTGCCAAGCCAGACTACTTCGTGTAGGAGTAGGTACATGTGCAGATGCTCCGCCCTCGTAGCTTTCCCTTCAGTGCCAAGAAAAGTTGTCCGCGAGTATAGTTTCTTTTATTGTAGAAGAAGAAGAACTTTATTCATAGGGGCTTGGGACAAGGGGTCATGAGCTCGATGGGTGGGGCCCCAAGTCCAGGGCTCCACTGGCAACTGCCGCCTGCCTGACGTGACCCAGGAGCGCAAGTTGAACCTCCGGGTCAGAGCTGGCGAGCTGTGCCTCCCATTGCTCGAAAGTATTAGAGAGCCTGTAGTGACCTAAAAAGGTATCTAAATTTGGTGGTCGGTTTAGGCATCCCCATGATATGTGATATAACGAAGGCGAGCCGCCACACCACGGGCAGGCGTGCCCATACAGCGTTGGAAAAATTTTGTGCAATCTCTGCAGGTTGGGAAAGACCCCCGTTTGAATTCGGCGGAGATCAATCGCGTCCTCCCCTTGTAATGATTGGTGGGGGGGTGCTGTATTTTTGTCGCGTGCCTCGCTGGTGAGCAAGAAGTTCGCGAGGGGCCATTCTGAATGGGTCTTTGTCCTCCTCGCTAGTTTCCTTCCTGGAGTGTTTGGAAGGATTGAAAGTGCGGACGAGGCTCTGCTCGGTTCGTGAGCCCTCGAGCAAAAGCGTCGGCCCTTTCGTTTCCCTCCAGGCCTGTGTGTCCTGGACACCAGATCAGCCTGTAATTGTTTGCCAATGTTCCGCCAAGGAATTTACTTATATTTATCGGGAGGCGGCCTTTTAAAAAGAAACGGCACGCTTCCTGCGAGTCGGAGATTATAATCGTCTGTGGTTCCTTCCTCCGTTCTTGCTCTTTGATCGCAAGGGCAATGGCAAAGCATTCCGCCTTGGCGATCGAGGACGTGTACAGCGATGCACATGTCACCATGCGGTTCTCGCTGCTAATTACTGTTGCAGCGGACCGTTTAAAGTTATATCTGGAAGCGTCCACATATAAAACATTTGTTTTGTTTTTTAATGTTTTTCGGAGCCATCGCACTCTCTCTTCTCTGCGCTTTTTGTTTGTTTTGACGTCCATGTTCTTGGGCAGGGGAGCGATCGAGATCTTGCTGCGGACGGGGATCCGGGATTTCTACAAGAACCTCGTCCAGGTTCTGGGGGTACGGTGGGAAGCCCACCCTAGCGAGTATCTCTCTTCCCGCTTTCGTCTGACTTAGACGATTTCTCTGCGCGATCAGTACCGCTGTCTTTAGCTCAGGGTATGTGTTATATATACCCAGTTCTAATAGCTTTTGAGTTGGTGTGCTTACCGGCAGCCCTAGGGCCACTTTGTAGGCACCCCGGATTATAGACTCGATGTGTTCTTCTTCAGATTTGTTTAGCGCGTGGAAAGGTAGACTGTAGGTTATCTTACTCAGTACGAGTGCCTGTACTAATCTGATTGTGTCTCCTTCCCTCATTCCCTTTTTTGTGGTATGTTATTCTGTGTATCATTCGCGCAACTTGTTTCGTAGCTGATTTTAATATGTTTATTGTGTGGTTTGCTCTTCCGTTACTCTGAACCCAGTAACCCAGAATTCGTGCGACGGTTACCTCATGAATTTTGACGCCTTCAATGTGTATATCGATGTTTCCATTACTTTTGTATCTTTTTCCATGTACCCTGATAATTTCAGATTTGTCTGGGGCACAGCTGAGCCCGCTGGCCTTGGCGAAATTTTCAACTGCTGTTGCAGCCTGTTGAAGTGTCTGCTCTTTGCTAGCCAGAGATCCACGCGTTGCCCATAGGGTGATATCATCCGCATATAGGGTGTATCTCAATTGCGGTACGTCATCCAAGGCTCGCGTGAGTCCTATCATGGCGATATTAAAGAGCAGGGGAGAGATGATGGCTCCTTGAGGGGTACCTTTGTTTGGCATCTGAAAAGATTCCGACGTGACTTGCGCCACGCTTATTGTAGCTCGCCTTGCTGTGAGGAAAGCCTTGATGTAATTGTAGGTGTTTACCCCACATCCGATGTTGTTTAATTCTGATAGGATGGCCTTGTGCGAGATATTGTCAAATGCTCCTTTTAGATCAAGGGCTAGTATTAGATGTTCTCCTCCCTTAGGTATGGAGCTCAGAACTTCCTCTTGTAATAGGAGGAACGCGTCTTGAGTGGAAAGGCCGCTGCGGAAACCCAGCATAGTGGCTGGGAAAAGGCCGTTATCCTCTATGAAGTTTTGGAGCCGATTGTTAATAACCCGTTCAAAAAGCTTTCCCATGCATGACGTCAAAGAAATGGGTCTGAGTGCCTGCAGGGATGGCTTCTTCCCGGGTTTCGGTATCGTGATGATTTTGGCTACTTTCCATTCATCAGGTATCCTCCCTTTGAGCCAATAGTTGTCGTTAAACTGGTTTGTCAATGCCTCTATGACCTTATCGCTGAGGTTCCTTATCATTGCATTTGTAATTTGATCGGCACCAGGGGCAGTATTTCTCTTGGCTGCCTGGGCGGCCGCAAAGACCTCTTCCTTGGTGATTGGGGCGTCGAGTTTCTCGTTTTTTGCACCCGTGTAGTTCATTTGAATGCTGGAACTATCGGTATTCTCTCCTATGTATCTGTCCTTAAGTGCTTGTATTAATTCCTCATCCGTACCAGGGAACTCATGCGTGATTCTTTGTAGTGTTCTGCTCGTCGCCGATTTTGATTTTTCCGGGTTGAGCATGTTCCTTAGGATGGCCCAAGTTTTCGCAGTGCTCAGAGTGTCCTGTAGCGAGCTGCAGAACTCGATCCATCCCTCAGTCGCAATTTTGTTAGCGTATTGATTCGCCTCCTCTGCTAAAGCAGCGATTCTGCGGAGAAGGTTCCTGTTGAGTCGCTGGTTTTTCCACCTTTTCAGTAAACGGCGCCTGCTCTCCCACAGGTGGAGCAGGTGCCTGTCCACTGCTGGCTTCTCTGCTGTTCTGGCGATGCGTTTAGAAGTTTGTTTGTGCACTGAAATTATGTATTCTGCCCATTTCCCAATCGATTCCGGTACGGAGTCGTGTGGGGGATCGCGTCGTCGGTACCTTTCCCAGTCAGTGATCACCACATCTCCTATGACCCTGCGTAGTTTTGGAGTTGAGAGGGAAATGCTGATTATGTAGTGATCACTGCCAAGGTTCTCTTCCAGGTTTGTCCAGTTAGTGTCTTTAATATTACGTGTGAATGTGAGATCCGGGAACGTGTCTCGACTTACGCTGTTACCCAGCCTGGTAGGTGTGGTGGGGACAGTAATTAAGCTCAACCCTAGTTTGGATACGGTATGTTCGAGACGCGTTCCCTTGGGAGAATCTCTCAAATAACCCCAAGCGGTGCCGGGTGCGTTAAAGTCACCCAATACCACAAGTCTATCTCTCGCCCCTGCAATGCTGACTACACCTGTAAGGAGTTCAGCAAAGTCCTCGTTTTTATCTTTAGGAGGACTGTATAAGTTTAATATCACGGTTTTCATCCCTGCCTCTCTTCAGAGGAAGGAGGGTGATTATTTGGTGATTTATCTGTACACTTTCTATATGTTCCACCTTTGCTGCAATACTTTTGCTAACCAGCGAGGCTACGCGGGGATAATTTGGATCCTGTAAACAATAATACCCCTGCAGTTTGACCATCTTGGGCCCAACCTCCTGCAGGCATATCACGTCTGGCTGAATCGGTACCGAGTTCATATAATTTTGGAGTGCTGCGGCGCGTTTGTGAAAAGTGCGACAGTTCCATTGCCAAATCTCTAATTGTTCTGCACTTTTCATATTATTTTTGGCCATGCTGCATGGTCGTGTCCGCGTTGTCGCGGCCCGCTTTGGATGGTTTGTCACTAACTGGGGTGGAGAGAGGGCGTTTGTTTAGTGCCCTCTGCAAGCCTCCCACGGCTTCGTTGACATACTGCCTTTGAATTTTCAGTTCTTCTCCGACGAATGTTTTCATTTCTGCCATGAAATCGGCTAGAAGTTTATTGAAATTAGCTATGCTTTCCCTGTTTTCTTGAACCTGGGTTTGCACTTGCTTTATTAGTTCGGTGCCTGGCGATTGGGCAGTGAACATGTCTTCGCCCATCGTTTCCTCGCTCGTTTCCTGCGCTTTCCCCCATGTCGGCTAGACGCTCGCGCGCCTCTTTCTTGCCGTCGTTCGGGTTGCCTTCCGACCCTGAGTTTTGTAATTGCTTAATTGCATTTTCTAATTTGGTTTCCAATGATGAGATTGCCAGTTTATACTCTTTGCGTTCCGCAGCCATTTGATTTCTAAGCTGCTTAATTTCTTGTGTTAATCTTTTGTTCTCCTCTATAATTTTCCTATACTGGTGGCTATCAGTTATTGGAGCAATGGGAGACACTGGACTTGCCCAGCTCACCTTGTTTGGTTGGTTGGCTGATGGGTCCACCGTACTAAGGCCAGCGGCTGGTGCTTCTTGCTCTTCTTTCCCGGCATGGGCGGAGCTTGTGTCGCAGCTGCTACTGGATGTTTTCTTCAAGTTTGGTTTGCCAAGGGCCTCCGCAGGCTTGCTGATGTTGTTTGGTTGTTGCTGGGTCTTTGATGTTGATCTCGATCTTGATCGTGATCTGGAGCTGGATCTGGATCTCTGCCGCGTCTGTTGCGCCGCCTCCTCTCGGTCCGAGCTGAACCAGCGAGGGGGTTTCTGCAGCTGTTGCTCAAGTTGAGGGAATTCCATGTCCGCGTAGGTCCATTCTGCTTTCCTTCGAGGCATCTCCACTCGTGATATTCGGGGAGCCACATTCTTCAGTTTCTTTCTGCACGCTTTGTCCCCTGTCGCGTGCTCCTCACCGCATATGGCACAGTTCCAGGGCACATTCATGTCCTTGGGTAGGATCAGACGTCCCACACTTCGAGCACACGTTGGCGTTTGGGGTCGGGCACACATCGGTTCGGTGTCCATTTGACCGACAGATCTTGCAGACCTGTACGGTAGGCTTGTATGGGTAACAGATCGCCTCTGCACCCATGAAATAGACGCACCTCGGGAGCACGTTGCCCGTAAAAGTTATTATTGCTGACTTCGAAGAGCCCAGCATCCTGGCTCGCTCTATCTTCACCCCTTGTGTACGTATTCGTAGGTTGGCCATGAGGTCGGCCTGGGTTGTTCCGGGTGGTAGTCCGTGAACGATGCCTCGCAGGACGTCCTCTGGGTCGGCCACGTACGCGTTGAAGGGGTGAATCTGTCCTCTGATTTTTAGTTGGCTGATCTCTCTCAGCCTGCCCGCCACTTCTTCATGTGGCGTGGACAAGATTACGATGTTCGATCCGGGATGGACCCGCAGTAAAAAACTGTCTCCTCCAAAACTGTTCCGGCAGGCCTCTATTACTGCCATAGAGAGCTCCGATCCGAGTAGATTTTTTACTGTGAGGCCCTTGTGCGGCCTCAGGATAACCTTTATGTCTTCCTTTGGGAGGGGCGTCGGGCCTCGGCGTTTTCTACGCTGGAAATCCCGCTTGGCTTGACTCTCCCCTGCTGCGTCGACAGGCGGGTTGCCCGGTGACTCTTCATTTTTCTTCTCTAGTCCCTTGTCGGTCTCTTTTTGGCTTGTTTTACTGTTCTTTTTTCTTCTGCGTGAAAGGACGGTGTGCCAGCCGTCCTCCGTCCAAGTACGAGAGAGACCCGCGTCGTCGTCTTTCTCGGTAGCGAGAGACGCGTCGCTGGACGCCCGCGCTTCGTTACTTGATGGCACCTGCGGCGAGACGCTACGCGCGTCGTTTTGATGATTCTCCGACACCCTAGATGGGCCGGGAAGGTCTTCGTCGACTTCCATGTAGGCGAAGAATTGTTAGGCGTCCTTATGCATGCTCAGCAGAAACAGGGGAATGAGCCGTTCTCCGTTTTCCGCTGCGCGAAGGTGAAATGTCGCTCACCTTGGGCTTCTGACTGGGTCAGAGAATGTCCGAAGAAGTCCGTGGTATGGTTGTGAACCAGTCCAAGCACACACACTCGTCGCTCACCCCACACGTGTGAGCGTCCCCACGCCGCCGACCGAAGCCGGTGTTAGGGTGAGCTGCGTCTGTGCACCTCGTTTCTTCGAACGTTGATAGTTCCTCGTGAAGCGGGTCCAGGTCCCAGATTTTGGTGTCCTTCGAATCCACGCAACTTCACAAAAAAGATGACGTACTTTTTAGGTGGGCTTGGGTGAAATTTCCGCATGAAAGCGTTGCAAAAGGCGGAGCGCGATGCGAGCACGTCCTGACCGCACTACGCCACCTAGCGGATTCCCTCTTTTATTGTAGGATTCTCAAAAGCACGTGTCTAGAACATTCGCACTTGAAGTATTCTTTTTGTTCAGCTTGAATCTCTTCTCACACCGTAATCACCGCAACCCCTGACTTCACCGTGATCATGAAATAACGCAACGAATTACCATTTTATGGCTTGAAGCGAACGTTATGTGACACATGAAATATGGTCGGCGTATAGATATTATGCACACAAATTGAAGAATAACAAATTCTGAATGATCCCTGCTGAAACGTATCGTAAGCCATTCCTTTACTTCCTATATGAATGTCGCGAGATTGAATCCCGGCTGGAGCGGCCGATGGAGGCAAAATACTCCAGGTTCATGTGCTTAGACATGGATTCAAGTTAAAGAGCCCGAATTTCTCTAAATTTCCGGAGCCCTCCACTTCATAATCATATTGTGCTTTTAGGAATACCACTGCATTAATGTTATTTTCTTACAATTATTTTCTCTTGTTTCAAACTGGGTTACATCCGCAGGACCTAGTCTGCTACCTAAAAGACATTAAATTAGTGGCGTACAAAATATTAATTCGCCGAATTCTAGAATATGCTTCCTCGGGTTTGAAACGCAGATAAGCAGTGCGAAATTAATCTCATTGAATCAGTACGGCGGAAGGCGATTCGTTTCATTTTTCGTGGCTTCGTACAAAACTTCTCACAGACAGCTGCTGTTACGGAATTAAACATGTAGATTCTTTCAAGATGATGGCACATGGAATTTCTGAAGCTTTTCTACTTCTATGAAAACTCCCTTTGTTACCTCTCTGATCCCTCCATTTTAATGCTGCCTTGCCTTGCCTAACATTAACTAGAACTTTTCATGCCTCAAACATTAGTTGATGTACAGCTTTTCCTGCTCCCGATTGAACTTTGGAATTTGTTGCCTGGTGAGGTTCCTTTGTTACCAATTTCCCATTTTTTAGATGTTGTTTCTAATTCTTTTACCTGTTCCTACCTTCTTTCCAGTTGTGTGTTCCCAAATCTTCCAATCTTCGCTTATCGCACATTTCTCTATACATTTATGTTCATGTTTGCCCCCCACTACCGTAGCCCTAACATGCGGTGGTATGTATAAATAAATAAAATTAATAAATAATTATGTTTCCTGCTGGAGTCCATATGGTTTTCATGTATTTTTCACATATTTCCGTAAGAATAATAGAGAAACATGTGGAATTACTGAAGCTTTTGATTAACACTATTTTTAAACGCTGTCAGCAAGAGCAAGATACAGTATATAAAAGCCTTTATTTCAGGATGTAAACACTTCAAATATTGCAATAACTAAAACGAAATAACTGTGAGATTTCACAAAATTAGGTTAGCTGTGAAATAAATTCGGAGGTAGTACTTGGATTGCTATAAGATGCCGTATTTCCGATGCCGTTTAGGCTGCAAAATCAGCGCCAGTAGTGGTTATGTATTGATTAGAAAAGAACTAAAGTGCAGCGCGTGGCCAGCGGGACCTGCCAAACTAAGTGATAAAAATACAAGAGCGAAGTAATCAGCCCGAACGAGAAGACTTCCTGAAACGGCCTACATCGTAAAGTGAAACCCTTACGTAAGCTCGATGCCGTAAAGTGGTCTACTGTCAGTGATTTAGCCTCCATCGATGCGATCTTGGCGAGGACGCCTGTGGGAGAGGGAATAGATTCAAGTATCGTGAATACTGAGGCTCGAACTCCGTGATGAGTGTGCTATTCCAACTCGACCAACGCTATGCAGTCCACACTTCCGGAGACTCAATCGCGAGGTGAAGCTTTATTTTCATAGCGCCCCCCCACCCCCTACACGCTTATTTTGTTCACTGCTGACCCTGGCAGCTTCTGGCAACACCAGGCTTCTGTACTGCCAAACAGTTCACTCAATGGACATTGCGCATGTAATGAACGAGCATATCCCTTTCCGACCCGAATTTTTTCTAGGGTAGAACAACATTTTGGAATGTTCTTTTCTGGCTAAAAGGCCATTGAAAAGCATGCAAAAAAATAAAGGAGACTGTAAGTACAATGATTTTCTCAGGAGAACCATGTCCTGTATACTGGACACTAGGATTAATTTCATGCACATATGGGTACACACATTCTGCTATCTTCCTTGAAAGAGTGTTGCTTTTGGCCCTGTGAGAAGGTCAATCGTCTAAAACACAAAAACGGTTTGTTTTGACACAAGAAAAAGTTTTTCATGGTTAGCTGTCACACATAGCGTTCAGCACCACGAAGGGGGAAAAAACCTAGGAGGGAGCGCACCTAGCGTCCAGAAGTCAACGTCATCAGACGACGCTCCCTCCTCGTCTTCCATGCTCTTGTTAGATTCCCAGCATGCCCCAGTTTCATTTTCTATGGCTGAGCTTCCAGATTGCCTTGCGACACTGCCTCTTTTTTTTTCTTTTTTCCGCTCCATGTTTAGCACGATGTGCGCCAATTGCATCCTGGTGTCCAGTATACTGGACATAAATACATTCTCGCATTGCCAGCAAACTTTTGATTACAAACGCTACCTTTTTGCAACAATGTATTAAGCAGACACAGGACAGCATGCACGATTTAAATTATTTGAATTGCGCGAAGAGAGCTCCTAAAATAATTTTGTATACTTGACCACATCGTGCGTGCGCGTTTTTGCGTGGATAACGCCACTACTCTGAGGTGTCGTCATCAGAAAATGGGGCAGAAGGAGGAAGTACATTTAAAAACATGTTGCTGGACTCTTACAGAAGCTGTCAAAGGGATTTCGGTTCAGATTGTAGCTCTGCTTGCTTTACTGTACCGCTTTTTTCGTTATGTCCAGTATACTGGTCGCTGGGTTGGAAAGGGATATATTGTTCATACCACTTCAACGGATGCGTTCCGTTCTCTATGAACGTGAATAAATGAGAAAAAAGTGAGTGAGTATTAGCACAATGAACAAATTCGGGGAATCTCACGCCTTGTGGAAATCGGTTTTATGCGAAGCAGTCAGCGAGTAGTTCTATGCTGCATCTTTTTCGGCTTTGAGCCAAGCGCTAAGAGGTGGGTCGACGTGTTTTTGTAAGTGTAGTAGTTCTATCCACATGGTGAGCATACCAGGAATGTGCGCTTCACTGGCGCTTAAAGGGCAACTTATGGTCTGACGTAATGTCGGCACCTACGTCAGAGTACATACGTGAGTATCGCCACCAGGCGCGAATTATGATGCACTGTCTGGAAACGCGTGAAATTCGCATGACATGATTCCAAGGCATTCAGTATTACATTCCGGAAAATAAAAGAAGAAATGTGTTGTTTTGTCTGGGTTTCAGTAATGAATGGTAATCAGCGTGTAAATAAATACATTATCGTGCAATCAGTAAGCTTCAATTCTTGCATAAAAAAGAACTAAATATTAGACCCACAATGCATGCACAGTTTTATTTTTGGTTGCGACCTTTTGGAGCAAAGAGAAAAAATACTCTTGACATTGGTTCTGGAACGCGGCACGTCTAACGATCGTCGAACATGGTAGTGTCTCCAGCAAATTGATGCTCTGCAGCAATACGCAGCAAGTTTCATTTTTATATGTGCGCCAAGAGCTGTCTAAGAGTGATTGGCGCCTGACGTCGCTCCCACGAACTGGTATTTTGCATGCCACAGAGATAAGAAAGTCATATCCTTGTCAAAACCAGTGGCGCACGTGTTGCCGTCCTTAATTTAGCCGCGTGTATAGAAATAAAATTTCATTTATGCAGCCACGTCCACATCTGTCTTCTTTTTTCTGTCTCTTGTATCAAGCTCCGCTGCTCAAACCAATGTTAGCTATGAACCAACTAGCTCCGGTGAATACCATTTTGACAACTTAGACATCGTCAGAATCATTGAATTAATAATTGCAGTCCAACAAACTCAATTTCTGACATAACGTTTGTGGCAGTAAGAAATAAGCAATTGCATATGTTGATAAAAGGGTACGCAAAACAACTAAAAATATTTACAAATACAATTTCTTCGACAAGCGCCCAAATTAAACTTGATTAGCGAGCCTGTTCGAGGCATAAAACTTTAGTCTCAGTTCTGTATTGCTGAGCGCGTTTCTTTTAACGTTGCTGTATTCGGTTTTCGCCCACAAAGACTGTGAGCAAAGCTCGGTGCAGACTGCGCCTCGGTGTTCGAGAAGCTTCACGATTTCAGTAGATCGTTTTGTTAAGATTCCACGCAAGACGCGAAGAGTCAAGCTTATTCTAGAGCTTGCGCGACCACTATTGACAAGGCTAGAAAGTTCCATGCGTGATGTATAAAATAGGGCGCATACCAACGATGATCAGTTGATCGATGACCGAAGCTCTGTTCGCCGCTATCAGTGCCAGTGTGTATTGCTGTAATCTGACTTTCCATTTACCGGCCACAAGTTCCGCCAAATAAACAGTTTCATCTGGGACATACCGAGTGCTGCCTTCGTCGACGTCACGACCACGTGACAATATGCGCGTTATAATAGGGAATACTTCGACCTGCCTTTCTAATTTATTACGATACTATCGAAAAGATTGTATGCATCGCCCATGGCTCTATCACACTCTTCTCAAGAATTGTAGCGTGAGTTTGCTTTTTTTTTTATTAGTTTTCACGAGGAATCTATGTTTACGTCATTTTGATGTTGGTTTGCGTGTCTGCTTGGTTTGTCAATTTTTATGTTCTATAAGAAAATCCAAATCACAAATGAAGCACTCATTTGATGGTGGTTTCCCAAGTTTCAATCACTCGTTAAATCGCACTTGAAGGGACCACGGCAGCCGACACAGTACAAATACTTATTGCTACTAACGTTATTCCGTGCATTCGCCTGATGCCTAAGCGGGGAGCTGGAAATGGGGCTTCAATTCAACGCCGTACGGAGAGCCAGCGCCAACTGCAAAGCTGCAGCCACATTTGCATACTTGATTATGCGCGGCTCGCGAGCGTAATGATTTCTCACATTCGCGAGAAGTGTCCTTCATTGAGTTCTTGCTTTAGTTTCAACATCTCGATGAATAATGACTGCATTCAGGAAAAAATCCACAGAACTTGCTACGGTGAACGAAACAACAGTGAGCTGCATGCTGAAGAGAGGCCTGATGCGGGACAAGCAAATGACACAGCGGTGCCCCTCGTGTGCGGGAATTCTTACATAAAAGAACCGCAAGATTGGAGCGTCACCCCTGGGAGACGTGTGACGATCCAGGCTTTGGTAACTGACGAGGATGTAGGAGAAAAAATAAAAGAGAATGGATTGCGTACTGGGTAATTGAATACGGCTCCGAAAAGGAAACACAGCAGCGGCGACAACTCGAGCTAAAAGAAACATTCAGCCTCTAGTATTCATGCGGCACGGCGAATGACTCGTCATCTGCTCAATTAATGAAGGACCTCTTTTTCTTCTGGAGGAATCTGGATGCAGGGCAAAAAACAAAAACGAGAGCAATGGCTATTCATCGGGGAAGACCACCCGCAGGGTTCACTTGAGGGCACTCAGTGGTCCAACACATTTTCACTGTGAAAACACGCATACATCTGTAAGACATTGGGGAGGAAGTAACATTCCCGTGGTACCGCAAGCCCGGTATAATCACACTTGTTATGAAATTGGTCGCATAAAACTTGCTTTTCATCTAAACTACATCCGGGTCATTTCTGGCGTTAGATAGCCTAATAGCCTCTCTTTAGTGGCTGCTCAGGCATTGTGCACAAAGTATACATATTCTTTTACTATACAGTACCGGCAAGCACACAGAACTTTGTAACTTCAGGTCAGCTGATATGTACTGTACAGTCGAGCACGATTTCAAGGTTATCGCGCGAGCGTCGACCGGCCTAGTGTACAGGTATCTGGCGTCACGTTTAGAAACAGAGATAATCAAGATTACGCCTTATTCTCGTCTCCGATGGCTGTTGCGTGCCACAACAATCGCCCCCCACGAGGATATCTGACCCCTTCTCTCTATTTTTAGCTTCCATTTGTGGTGATCAGACATATTCTGTGTTGGCTCTTGTCTCCGCGGATGGTAACAAAATTTCTAGGAAAGGTCTGGCAAAGCTTGTGCTTGGCACTGCCTCAGTTGAACGGCTTGCTAAGTTGCTAACGAAAAAGACCGGCAGACCCCACGCATTGTGCAAATCATGCTGTAGATAACATGCATGTCATTATCTGCATGTTATACGTCCTGTCATTTATGTTCGTCATACAATCACGTCACTCAATACCAATTTTGGTATATATCAAACCAGCGAAACGGCCGCGAGCGCACCATGAGCGTGGCACGTAATACACGACTGCTGCAAACTATGGCGGGTATAAAGCAGCCACTTTATATGCACTGCTTTAGCATTAAGTGACAAATCTTTTCCTTCATACCCCTTTTGATGTTGGTTTTCTGAAACGCGCGGGAAAACGCATAGCGACAGAAAAGTAATCCGTACGTGGATCACAAATATCATCGTAGTAGTGCTGTCTTTAGGTTGGCTACTTCTAAAATACCCGTTTTTAAGGGAGGGAGTGCGGGGAACAATTAGGGCTGCCTCTGTAATTATTTTTTGGATGTGACACGCACAAGAACAAATAGAATCCTGTAGAAGGAAAAGTATCTGAAGAACAGCGTTCGAGGACCCATTTCAATCACGCAAAGTGCCTCGATAATGACGGCCTTAGTAAAGGGGCGTGATATCGATGAACGCCCTTATAATAGATTGCTTCTCGCCCGCCTGGCGTACGTTCACACTGCCATACGCTATAGTCTCTAAATAGCGCAAGTTTGCTAAAGAACATGTTTAGGCGAGCGGCTGCAACCTATAAGTGGTGATTACAATAATTGCTGAAGGCGACACAAAACGTCAGTTGCCGACCAAGGAGCTGCTTTCGTCGCTTCGAGTGACCTTCCAATGTGGCCGCTTGACATGAGGGGCACTAACAGCGCTAAAGATTTGACCATTACGCAAGTTGATTGCGAGCTAACTGTACCGTCCTCCGTTGTTTTGGGTCGCTTACACGAGCTTAAAGTGACAAAATTATGGGCTTGCTCACGTCAAAATAACTGTGTAGATGTAGCACGCCGCGTAAGCAGTATATAGACGATTTTGCACAAGTCACGTGGGCGCCACCACCTTGGGCTGTTAAACGAATGGTATGCGATTTTAGTGTACGCGTGACGTGAGTGCACCAGGTTATGAAACATCGAATGCGCCAACGCAACCGTTGTCATTCGTATGTGTTTACCGCAACACTGTTCGTTTAGCTGTCAAAGATACAAAACAGCCAGTCTACAGCCCAAAAAGCGACAGCAAAACCCGCAGAAAAGATTCTCTATATAACGTATACAGTTACTATAATCCTGAAATTTTGCTCGCTTTACTCGCAATGACTCAAGAGGCGCACTTTTTAACTGTTTGATTGTTTTCAGCAAACACCATGCATCGCAGAGCTGCGCTATTCCACGCTTCTTAAAAGGCATCGCTATTGTTCCTCGACCTCTATTGCAGCGAACACCTCAATGGAGAACTGTAATGTCTCTCTTATTGCTATGAATTGTGCCTTCCACTTAAAAATTCGCAGATCCCACGCTTTGTGAAAATCGGTTTCACGTGAAGCAGCCGGGCAGTAATTATCTACGCTGATCTTTTTTGGCTCTCAGGTAAGTCTTAGGACGTCGATCGATCTTAAGTGCAGTAGTTGTGTGCACATGGCGGGCTTACCAGGAATGTCCACTAGGCTAGCGTCTACTAGTGACTACAGTGGGTAACTCATGGTGTGACATAACGTCAGCATTCACGATAGAGCACAGGGGTCAGAATTATCGCAACGAAGTGAGCTTTACGTTGTGACAATCTGAATATCACACATAACTTTCGTTAACGTATTCATCCGCGGGGTAGAGCAACATTTGAACATAACTTGCGGAATCACAGGGATACAATGTTTATTAACTATAAAAGTTGAATTTTTTATTAGGTATGAAAGTGGAGTCATCATTTGAACCACAATTGACGTTAACCCGACATCATGTCTGTGTCAGAGGTTTACAAATGTAATGTTAATTGCTCTGTTATAAATTACATACTCAGCACTGCAACTACAATTGAGGTTACACCGACCTTACCCCTACATAGTGTCTTTTTTTAAGCAGTTTCAAGACCTGGCATGGCTCTTTGGTAGAATGCCTCATTGCCCCGCAGAACACTTGGTTTCGTATCCTGCTGAGATCCCGATTTTTTATCTATGCATTCGTCGGGTCGGCGCTGTCGATGACAGTTGCTCTTAACGCTCTTATATTTAAAGGGGCTCTGCAACCCTTTTCCAAGTAGCCATGGAATAGATTTACTAAAGGAGCTTATTGCCTCACGAATTCACCGCCGCAAAAAGTTTTAGAATCCGTCCAGTATAAGCGGAGTTACGAAAATTAGTCGCACTCTGCAATCGCATTTTCTCTTCTCTCGTCCCGACGAAAGCGCTGGAAGCTAAGCAGGGAGAGATGGCACGGGGGAAGAAAATACGTCACGTGCGCCTCGTGACCTTGAGCACATTTACTCTCTTCGAATACGCGGCTATGCCGGTGCTCGAAACTGCGTTGCAAACTGACCCTATGATGGCTTCATGTCGGGTAAGTAATCGCGTTAACATGTGTAATAAAGTGTTTTAGAACAGTAAAGTAACAACCAGGCACAATGCGAATTGCGTAACGAGTGGGTCGTTCAATCCTCCAACCCATTACAAAAGCCTCAGGCATAATTCCTCATCAACAGCATCCACAATGTGCACATAATGCATTACAAGTGGGTAGCGGGTACCGCGCTTTTCCGAAGAATTACGAATAATGGCATAGTGGACGCTTCCCGACTACTCAAAAATTGTGATGATTTATGGCGGGCCAGGGCTGTCGCCGAGGAACTCGGTAGATGTTCCTCGAACGGTGGATCCCCTCGTAGCTTAGCCCTGGGCACAACCATTGGGCAAATAAAGTTTATTAAACTCAACTCAACTCAATTTATGGCGTAGAGGGGTACAATGCAAGTGTGCTTCTAGTAGTTGACGTATAGAGTGCTTAAAGGGCCACTAAACCACCTCCAATATTTTTTCAGACATTTCAAGTAAAAAGCGCATCGTGTGCAGAATGCCGTCACGATCAACGATGCCACACGCGGCAGCGCTACAAGCCGCGGGCGCGCCACAAATTCCAAAAAAACAATCGCTCCTTTCCGAGCCCTTCCGGCCTCCCCGTGACGTCAGGGAGTGATTAGGTGACGTAGAGGGCAAGTCATGCGCGATTGGTCGAACAGGAACCTAAGACTTCCGGTAAGTCAGCAAACAGCTGGCCGCGCTCCTTGTTGTTGTTCGTCGTGTTGCCCATGCGGAGGTGTTCTAGCAGGGCGTGTCACCGTACGGATCCATCATGTTGGCGATTGTTGGCTAACCGCTGCTGCTGTGCCGGCCCGTGCTCATACTGCCGGCCATGCCGGCACGATTCGTATGAGCGCGGGCCGGCACAGCAGCAGCGGTTAGCCAACAAGCGCGCAGTCGACAGAGCAGACGAGTGCGGAGTGGCGGCAACCGGAAGTAGTTGTTTCGAGCAGTGCGTCGGCGGTGACGTAAGCCACGCGAGATTGGAAGGGGCGCTCGGCGAGAGGGCAAACCGGCTTTGGGAGAGGATACCAACGGAGGGTGGCGATGGAAAGAGCGAAATGAGTGATTGTCGCGTTTCGATGATCAAACGCGTATAACTCCGCTAGTACGGCACCGTTTCGAAAAATTCTCACGGAAACGTGTTCGGTGTACACGCGTGCACAACTTCCCCACCACAACTGAATTTCGACCTCTGGGTGGTTGAGGGGCCCTTTAAGTAAAAAAGGCTCTAGAAAGGCCACTCCTCCAGCTTTCGCTGTGACTGTGATGCGCGTTCCGCGCAGGTCTGGCGTTTTTTTTTTTTTCACGGGGCTATGGACACGCGCTGTATTACAAAAACATTCCGGGAACACAACATAAATGTATGTAAAAGATTATGGAGCATATTCGAGTTATACATGTAGGATGGAATCGATATTTTGCTTGTAGATACAGCAGAGGCGATTGTGGCGAAAAATATTAGACATTATTATTATTATTATCTAATGTTTAGTTGACGCGCTTATCACAATCTTGTGGTTATTTGATAACCCCGAACGATATGATCTTACTGCAATATTTGAATACTTCTTTCTCGCAAGTTGATTGAATAAATCAAATAAGTTCCAATAAGAATGGAAAATTTTCCATACTTATTTATAGAAGCTCAAATTTATCCCGCCGTTTTCCTGGACTGTGACTCAAATTAAATACTTCATCACGAAAGAAGGGAAATGAATAAAGGAATTCTTCAATCATTAGACACAACTTAATGAGAGCAACAGATGTTGATGCCAAGGAAGGCATAGAGTACATTATTGGGGGTTTTTAACTGTAGCGCTCTAAAGTATGACGTAAATGGAAATGAATTAAAGGCCGATCAATAAACAACTTGCTGTCGGTAGGAACCCAACCTAAATCTTCGCGTAATGTATCTGATGCTCTAACATTTCAGCTACGGCGGTTGCCGTTTCCCCGTCCATCTTTATTAGGTATTTCTGCGCATGTTATTCCGCGACTGTTAGCGACCGCCACTGCTAGCCATATCAGCGAGTGCGGAAAGCTCTTTTTTGTCTACTGGTGTCACGTAGCACGTGATCCTTTTGCGAGATAATAGCTGACTAATAAACCTTGGCGTTAAAGGCATCAAGTTCGGTCGGGATGAGACCCTGGCTATGAAAGAACAAAAGAATGGGAATGGATCAAGGAATAATTTATTTCTCAGACAAAACATCACGAAACTTACAGACACAACCAAGGGAGGTATATAACGTACGTATATAAAAACACATCAAACAACTAGAAGAAAAAAAAAACATGCCAGGACAAGAGCGAAAGGGCGTTCTTATGTGTTTCAATATGACTTTCAATTACCTGACGTGAAACACGCGACCTTACTTGTTCTGCTTTTCTGTAAGTTCTCCAAGAAACTCAAAATTGAAAGTCTATCCAGTTTCGACTGTCCAGTATGTCCAATTGCACACGGTGTAAAGGACATTTATATCTCTGTCTTTCATTTTTCTTCTTTCGACGCAAATATGAGAATGACGTCTAGTTAGTGCCCTAACTGGGGACCACGAACCGGCGTTTTTCTTCATAGGCGATGTCTCGATTAACAAGCCATAATTAGTTTTAGGAGTGCAGCGCTGTTCGTGTCTATCGCTTTCATTACACATTTTACAGCTTCCTCGAACTTTTCAGCAGTTCCTGTCCGCTCCTATTACGTTTCACTAGAACGCCAGTACACCCATCTACACGGACTAATTGCTTTACCGAAATAATGCGGAAGGACAGGCGAGACGTCTCTCTAAATTAGAACCAGCTCTAATTTGTTGCTTAATATGTTCTAGCGTTTTAGCTGATCTCAAAAGTTTGCGAAAAGGTCAGACTTCGTGGGTTCAGGAGTGGTTCCGAACTTCTGTGTAAATTTGAAAATTACCTTCAGGTACAACCGGCTTTTTGTCATATCAACCATTCTTGGCACAGTGTACACGAAATATTGTTTCGGGTGTGGGCTCAATGCTTTCTTTTCAGAATGAAGTTACCTATATTACACGAGGTTCCTTTTCAATATAATATATTCTACGCTGCAGCAATAACGTAGAAACATTGTCGGTGCCTGTTTTGCTTGAAAGTAATGCCAGATAAGTTACTTCAATGTCTTCTAGATTCCAGCAACAAGCGAGTCTGAATAGCTGATGTCACTGCAGTGTTTTGCATCCTGGCGGTGCTCAATACCATATGCAATGCATGGCAGTGATTGAATGCAGAGTCTGTAAATAGGTGCTGTGACAAAATGTCTCACGGAAAACACGTCAGCGGGATATTTTTCTTAGGTTTCATAACAGCGAAATGGGTCAAGAAGGTTTTGTTCAGTGAGTAACACCGGCAGTTATTTGGTAATTATGTATCTCGAATAAATCGGGCTGAGTGATTTGTTTGTCGTATTTATCGTTCCTCGCACTACCATGACCGCTTAATATAACCTTCAGCGTGCTCTAAATACTTCGTCTGTAGCACTGATTGATGCAGCAGCTTTGAGACTTCAGTCGCGAAGCCAAAGAATTGGTGAGCCAGTGCCTTCACTGCATCAGTAGTTTTTTTTTTTATCAAAGGCCTCCATCGCTTTGGAACCACCTTGCTCGTACGACTTCTCTCGAATTCTGGTGTGAACGCAGCATGTTTACACCTGCCGTGGCGTCGCCCTTGTGCACAGCCGCAGAGTTCGTGTGTTCTGCGGCGGTCCACGTGAAATTGCCCAAGTACAAGAGCGTACGAGGAGCTCTACTGTAACGCTTAACGCAGCGGCCGCTTTCGTTCATGATAATTATGGCTCGTTATTTGACACGCAGACACTATATTCACGCCACAGGTCCTATAGTTAGAAATGTCGGAGCCTTAGTAATGTTTTTTAGGTGCGAAGCAGCTCTTTGACTAAGCTGTGTAACGCTGTCCCTCCCTCCGTGCGTACGAACGCGCCGCAACGCGCTCCCTTCGCCGCAGGTGTTGGAGCGGTGCCAAGTAGGTAACGCCGCAGCTGCGCGTTGACGTCACGCTCCCCTCGCAGTGCGCGCTGACGTCACTCTCTCCCTCGCCTGCCACGCGCTCGCCGGAGCGCCCGCAGCTGCGGCCTGACGCGCAACGACAAGACCTACGCCAGCCATCGCTTCAAACGAATCTTCCAGCGCTCACCGCAGCACCCGCGTTAGCGCCGTTCAACCCGTGACGCCACCCGTGCGCAACGCTGCTGCTTCGCATCCCATCAGGGTTCCCTTTGGGAAGATGCACCTAATTTTTTTGTGTTATTTAGCGAAGTGCGCCTTCTGTGTCTGCAAAGGAGTCACCAGCACCTCTAGAAAAGCACCAACATCTCCTTAAGTGCATTCAATTAAAAAAGCAGGGCTCACATGATGGCATGCAAAAACGATATCAGTAAAGCAGAGCGAATTCAATTGATAATATTTGGTGGTAACGCTGGTTTACAAAACCGCTCCTCTTTCTTTACAAGCTTTCAAAATACCATTTCCCATGGACTCTTTTACGTGATTTCAATGCCGTTCGTTTCTTAATCGTATGCCCGAGCTTTTGAAAGTTTCGAGAGACTTCTAAAGGATCTCGAAATGCAAAGTGGTCGTTGCAAGATGAAGTATGGTGATAAAATATGTTTTGTTAATTTACTTGTCTGCAATTGCGGCGATTCGCATAACATCAGTATTGCTTATCGAATAACCTGAAAAGCTAAGCTTAAGATGTTACATGGATAAAAATCGGTTTTGGTTCTAATACCTGCTAGTCTAGTAGATATTTCAATGGTTAGCTTTGTTCTGTATGAAATTGCGCAGCCAGAATACAGCGAGCACTTGATTACCGTCATTGCCCCATTGGTATTCTTTCCAACGCCACATTTCTTTTCTAGTCAAATTATCTCTGGCTTTACTTTCCGCGTACGGAGCCCTTCCGCTATTAGTTTCACGTCAATTATTTATTTTAATTTGAAATTTTTTTTCATCTTAGAAGTTTAGTGGTTCATATTTCTGCATTGAAAATAATTTATGATCGACAGCATTTTTCTTAAATATATGTAGCCCATTGAAATTCATTGCCCTTTAATATTTCGATGTTTGCCCATCAAGGTAATGTATGCAGGAAGCATAAAATTACAGTTTTTACAAGATTTCCTTCGCAATTAATGTTTGACCTTCAACCCTCTACCCTAACACGCTTGTGAGCGTTAATGTAAATAGAATAGCAAAAAAAAAGACAAATTAATCAAAATATTTCAATTACTCTTTTCGTCCAGAGCATCAACGCCTGGCTTTCGTTCTAACTGTTGCAGTAAAGCGATGTTCTCACCGCAAGAAGAAGCGAGAAAAAGAACAATAGACGAAGTCTTGTTTCGTTATCGCGGCCTCGCAGTGCTACCGCCGCCCGCATAATGGCAAGTGGTTCACCAGAGGCTAACGCTAGTGCCCGTTTGTTTTGTTAATGGCTCTCGACACCAGGAAGAACGCACAAGGGCAGCATTTACACGTGGAAGTTCTAATCAACGAAGCATATGCTCCCGTTGTCTTTGGAGGAGCTGACTGGATATTTACGGAGCAAACATGAGGCGACCCATCCTCCTTTCGATAAAGACGGCGCGGGAACAGAGCTGTGCTTAGTTAACTAAGATGTCCTCAAAACGTTCTCTGTTATTCCGTGGACTTAAAGCTATCCAAAGCAGCTGTGCTGATTTTTCTATGAAAAGACTCAGACGCCTCATCAAACCCGAAAAGTGACCGTCGCCACTATGTGATGCAAAAAGTCATCATCATGTGATGACGTCACACGTCGGCACATAACGAGTACTGTAACCACTGCAACACATGTGGCTAAATAGCAGCACATTTTCGTGTTAGCTAGCATATATATTTTCGTTTCCAGCTCACCTGAAGTTTGTTTGTTTGTTTTGCCGCAAATTGAAAACCTTTTTGGCTATGGTTCTTTTCGGGCTCTACATCTACCTCACCGTATTCCAGCCCTTTACAGAGTTTCTCTATGAAAACAATTTTCCTCTAAGGCTTTAAAACAAACTCACATCATATTGCCAACTTCGACGAGTTGTATTAGCAAAAGCGTATATTCAGCCTATATGAGATATCTTCAACTGCACAAGCTGCCACTTAACATTTGGTAGAACAGTTGGTGTCGTCGTTTATCTTCCTATAAAGTTCTTATCAACACGCTCACACTCTCAGTAGTGGCAGACAAACAAGCAAGAGGAAAGATGCGCCAGTTAGCAGACTCTGAATGTGTATACCTAGCAACCAGAGTGATTATTCTAGGTGGGGCATCCTGCCTACCCAATAAAAAGTTCGGCTTGGCGTTTTCTCCGCATTCGTCATGGCACTCATTCAGACATTACCAACAGCGCTGTGCAGGAAAAAGTGCCCACCTGCAACGCGTGGCAATCTTGGCGTGCTCTACTGCACATTGAGATTTACGGGCCTTCAGTCGCGGGCGCGTTTCACCGTAAAGGAGACACGAGCTCGCTCATCGCGTAGCGATATGAGCGTCTGGGGAACCATCACGCGCATGCTATTCCAACGACAACGTCGGGAAACGCGTCGTTCTGCTTCTCTGTTCCCGAAATGACTAGCGAGCGACGCGCGCCGACGGAGTTGCGGTAAACCTCAGGAACCATCGCTCAGTGCCGCGTGGCAGTGTGTGAGCTTCAAAACAGAGCAGCCTGCCTCTGAGGCAAGTACTTAACGCCGCTGGGTACCGAAAGTTAACGTAACATATATAAAACGAGATGACTACTCCATCTGTATGCAACATGGAAACCTGAAGAGCATAATCTTTATGTGCGAATAAAGGACTGTTTTTCCCTTGTTTATATTACAATGGTGATGTGTTGGCGACTGTAGCACAATAAGTACTCTAGCTAACGATCCACCTGCATCACAAGAAAAAGAAAACGGTATTGGTTTTGGGGTACATATGAATTACCAGAGCCGTTATTCAATGAACAAATAATAAAGCAATGTTTTTTCTCATCCCTGTAATATAAATGTAACTTTAACAATCTAAAAGGAACTGTAAGCTAACTAAAAGTATTCAGTGTATCTCTGCTTAATAGTCGGACTTCAACTTAATATGTTGAAGTGTGTTCAAGGAACGCATCAAATGACGTTCTTGAACCGTTGGGAGCCTCAAAAGCAAGAGGAACCCGTACAATTTCACTGTTCTTTGCTTTTTTTTTTGGTGTGTTAATAAGACTTCCACAGCCGATGGGGCATCATTCTTTGCTCTACTAAACACTTTATTCTTTCCGACTGCTATTTTTTACAAATGACACAACACCGGTTACCAGAACTTACAGAACATCAAGAGGGCTTTCCCACACAAAGGCGAATTAAGCAGTAGAGCTTGCTTTACAAGACGATGCCAATAAATATTTCAAAGTGGTTTTCTATGTTGCGTTTCAAATGTCCAGGAGGAGGAAGCAACTTTATTCACACAGAAAGCGCGGTCCTTAGGGCGGCTCCAAGTGGGCAGTGACCCTTTCAGCCCAGGCAGCAATCGTTAGCTGCTTTTCCTGATGTTATATATGGGGACCATTACTGCGACATAATTCAAGCGGTCGTTTGCGGTGGTGGTGAGTAGAATGCTTGTGGGGTGCCATATTCACTTGCTCTATGATTCATTTAGCGTTATTTGGGAACTTACTCTATCCTTAAGTACCTAAACCATTTAGAATCAGGTCACTGAATAGTATGTGGCCTACTCTGTGCAGTGTTAGCTGCTGTGCTGGATGAGACAGACTCTAAATCAGCAATGACACTAACTTGGATCACCTACTGTGTGATACTGTACATGTATTGGTCTTCAGTTAATGCCTCTGAGATAAAGAGGTGTGGTGGCGGTTAGTTAC
Source organism: Rhipicephalus appendiculatus (assembly GCA_030522465.1). NCBI lineage: Eukaryota > Metazoa > Arthropoda > Arachnida > Ixodida > Ixodidae > Rhipicephalus > Rhipicephalus appendiculatus. Next base: position 45,072 of record JALIZH010013050.1, read on the forward strand.
CGCTATCGGAGGAAAAGTATCAAGAGAGCATGCAATCATGCAGGCAGGTCTCACGAGTAACAGCTTTTCCCACATTTTTAAAACCATTTCGCGGCCGTTGACGAGTATAGTCGTTATGAGATTTTCTAACAGCATGACCGATGCTGGTCATCAACAAAAATTGGTTCCACGCTGAACCAATAAGGATTATATCCACTGTAGCTGTGTTTTTTTTACGCGAGATGGCCCCACTTGTCCTAGTTTTTTCAATAGCATTCATTCTGCTTTCTCCTCCTGTGACTCGCTTTTCATTGCATTGCCGCCTCAGATACCGCGCATGTGGGGTATCTTTGTACACAATTAGAAAAAGAAAGATACGTTATTTCATTGAAATATTGGTACCGCTTTATTCAGAAAAAAAGGTCTACAAAGTGAGGGAAGAAATTTTTTTCATTATTTTGGCGCGGTTTTCTTCTTTTCTTTCGGACTCGAAAGGGTTAATAAAAAAGTAACAGGAAAATGGAACAGTCAGCGCGTTCATGGAAATATGAAGTTTATATTTAGTGCGCAGGAACTCAGTATAATAAAGTCAAGCCTCCACTTAGCGTTTCATGCAGCGTTTCTGCGTTAGGAAAGGATCTCTTTCTGAAGGTGTCCCTACTGTTCTCATCATACATAGAACGCCTCATAAATACCTAAGCCACCGTATCGCTACAGAGAGAAAAGATCACGCAAGGGACACTATATTGTAGGTATTCGTGCACGTCGCCCCAGGGCGACAGATCGGAGATATTTTCGTGTAGAATACGTATCTCGTTCTTTCCCTATGATGAAATAGGGAGCTCTCATATAAACTGTCGTTCGCTCAGCATACCGGAAAGAGAATGAAGCGTTGCTGATTCTTCACCTCAGAGGAGGCGATCGTTTGCATTCCATCAGGAAGTAGTTTGATGACGCAAGTTGTTGGGTACCTACTCTCTAGCGGGAAAATGATGAAGTAACTCTTTGTCCGATTGGCTGACAGTTTTATAAGTACGCGCTGCGTAGCGCAAGCCAAAAATGTATACCGTACTCTTGTGGCCGTTTGGAAAGCGACAATCGAAACTGCATGTGTGCTAAAAATTTACCAAGATATTGCTCTCTGTTCTTGGCACCGGCGAGAAACTAGTGTTCATGTTCTTGGCACCGCGAGAAACTAGTGTTCATGTTCTTGGCACCTGCGAGAAACTAGTGTATGTAGGAAAAAAGAGCCCGTGTAAAACGACGTTGCGGTTTTTGCAACGTTGGACCGAGACATTTAAGAACGAAATGCACTTGCTTCTACAGTGAGTGTGCCTTTTGCTGGACGCTAGTTCACCCAATTAATAACTCCAATTTTACCGGTTTGACTGTATTGGTTATTCACCGTGGTGCCACACGATAATATACGCAAAAAATTTACACCATCTTCCCAAAGAGAACCCTGATGCGATGTGAAGCAGCAGCGTTGCGCATGGGAGCGGTGGAGAGGGTGAAGCGAGAGAGTGGTGACACGTACGGACATGTTTCAACGCGTACGTTAGGCGCGCGTCAGGCGGCAGCTGCGGGCGCTGCGGTGAGCGCGTGGCAGGCGAGGGAGAGAGTGACGTCAGCGCGCACTGCGAGGGGAGCGTGACGTCAACGCGAAGCTGCGGCGTGACCTACTTGGCACCGCTCCAACACCTGCGGTGAGGGGAGCGCGTTGCGGCGCGTTCGTACGGACGCACGGACGGAGGGACAGCGTTACACAGCCTAGTCAAAGAGCTGCTTCGCATCTAATAATGCAAGACCGGTTATTGTTACATTAATGACAGGACAATAAGCTTGCACCCCTCCCCCCCCATCACACACACACACACACACACACACACACACACACACATTATATATATATATATATATATATATATATATATATATATATATATATATATATATATATATATATATATATAATATGGCATTTTTTTGTTTTGTATAAGAACCCAATAACCCCATGCATTGTTTCCGCATCAGTGGTTGCTTCTAGCTCCTGCGTAAGCAAAACGTGCGTCGTTGTGTTGTCTGTCTCCATTTCAGACGTGCAGTGGGCCCCATCTTAAAACATTTGAGCCAAAAGAGGCTAAAAAAACGACGTGCTTCGCATAGGTGAAACAAACATACGAACCGTGCACGAAACCACATATTTAAAAGCAATGCTTATGAAATGCTTAGGCCTGTAAGCCCATTTTCGTCTAATTTTGGCGCTGGAACACGATTACATTGATTCCTTGCGATCTATTTCGTTGATTCATTTTATTCGTGTTGTAAGCTAATCCACCGTTTTATTGACGGGGATATAACCGGAGAAAGACACCACAGCGATTTTGCGCATGGAATGAAAAAAGCAAGAGAAACATAACTGAATATAAAAGAAGTTAATAAAAAAGAAACGCGAAGAAAAAGATACGTTGGAGGGCGAAAATTGATTATGGGCAGAAGTTGGAATTCAAATCCTGGGGATGGTAGGAAGGAAGGAGGGAGATGAAAATGGAATATGAAATTGGACTTCGAAAGGAGGCGAGCTAATCTGAAGGTGTGCCGTTCCTAGCCCCACGCAGGCGAAAATGAAACATCAATACGACGTCAAAACACCGGAAAAAGAACACTAAATATGCGCAGCATATCAGATCTGTGAAACAAAAGAACTTATCTATCTGCAATAGAATGAAAATTGCGAGTGCGATTCGGTCTGGACATATAAAAAAAACAACAAGATATTCAAGTGGTTGCTCGCCGACCTTTTCTAAGAAGTCTCGCAGGTTTCATTTGCTTTTACTATTAACAATTGTTGCTCTCCTAGCAGTTCGCTAGTTACGATATAAACAATTTCAACGAACACCTCGCCTGTTTGTTTGACGGTGTTTATGACTTACGAGTCTCCTAGCCGATAAGAAAAATCATAAGTTTTGTGTGTAGCGTGTAAAAAAAAAACATCAAAAAATTTTCAGGGAGAGCCTTTAGAAACTCAGCCTATGCTTACTTTTAGTATATGAATTCCGTTTTTTTACGTTATTCTTGTTTAATCTTTCATGCATCTATAACACAAAATTTTCTATAACACAAAAATAAATGTTCGGTTTACTGTGGGAGAGAGAGGAAGAGAACCAGAACACGCACATAAACAGACGAAGAGAACTCTCCAATCAACGTTTCAATGGAGGACAGAGAAGGGACAGAATATACGAGTAGTGTTCATCCGACAGAAAAGTGGCGAACAAGTACACTGACGTTCCGAGCACCAGTTCAAAATGAACCCTCTTAGCGTAGCATCGTTATTAATAGCAATCAAAGATAAACGCAGTTGCGCAAAATCTTTTTAGCAGAAACTGTGCCTGGCTAGGAAGCAAAGCAGTATTTATTACAATTATAATAGTTTACAGTTCAACGGTTCGGTGGCATTTTTCTCTGCGCAAGAAAATGGAGACTTAAGAAACGAATAGAAGCCAGGACTTGAACAGCTCATTCATGACCTCTTTTACTTAGGGCATTGCTACGGAATGCCGTGTGTGGAAGCAGTTTGGCCGTTTTCGCTGCGTGAAACCTCCAATGCAAACAAACGCTTAAGTTTTAATCAATCTGCGAGAATTATGTATCTGTCGGAGAACTCATTCTAACGTCACTTTTTCCTGCCTTTTATACCTCGTAGACAGCCACCATAAGCTATGTTATCCGTCAAATGCTCCCTATAGCTAGTTACTGATTTGAATTATGTGCTCTCTTCAGCGTCAATTTTTTTAGCATTATTCGTACGCGCAGACGAATTGATTTCCTCACCACCGTGAATCTGTATTCAAGAAAATTTCCATATTTACAGCATGACAAGACACCGCAGAAAAAAAGGCACGCAAAACACTCAAAGCGCTGACTGAAAACTCAAATTTCATAGAAACCAGCAAGCGTTTTTTTATACCCCTTGGAGACCAGAATAACAAAAAAAAAAAAAAAACGTACAAGAAACAAGCGTGGATGGAACAGTAACGCATGCAGAAAATAGACATGCGTCAACTTTTACGATCGAGACACTTTATTTCATTTTGGGACAATGCTACTCAGAGTGCTTCACTAAAGACTGAGGGAACTGAGGAAACTAATCAAATACCTTTTATGGTGAAATTTTACGCATGTCCGTTCTCTGCCGCCACTAATATTCGCTCCACAAATGTTTTTTGTACATTCTTTTCTGGTCACCAGTGGCAAAACGCTTGCTGGTTTCAATAAAATTTAAGTTGTTAGCACTATGCGTGTCTCGCGTGCCCATTTCTCTGTCGTGTCGTCTTGCCCCGTAAATATGGAAGATAAAAACCAACTCGCCCATCATTTTATTTCATGGAACATCGCGTCAAATGCCTTAAAATTGGTTCTATATTGCACTTTACACTTCGTGTGTGGGCTGTCGGTTACGATTACACGTAATTATGTCACTTAAAGTCATGTGATTGTGCGGTTTCTTTTATTTGTTCTCGTTGTCGCGATGATATGGCACATATTTCACACTGCATGTGTTTTAGTTGGCAGTGAAGCTAGGTCACGGGTTTGAATCCCGGCCATGGCAGCCGCATTTTGATGGCGGCATGATGCTTAAGTCCTGTGTGCTCAAAATTAGGCGCCAGTTAAAGAACCGCAGGTGGTCGAAATTTCGGAACCCTTCCACTACGGCGTCATATAGAGCGCTTTTGGGAAGTACAGCCACCGTAACTATTACAATATTATGAACACTGAAGTTCGTAATTTTGGCTTGTTTTCGGGGAAGGCGGACAGAGGAATAGAGTGAGCATTCTTAAGACAGGTCGGAGTGTTTTCTCTACGTTACGCTGGGAGAGGCAGAAGTAGTTGGTAGGAGGCTGTTTTGAATGCATGGAGCGTGCAAGGTGCGCACTGATCAAAAAGAAAAAAGAAGACGCCAGTGAAAGAACCAGAGGTGCAGCTTTCCCACAATATTGGCATTTCAGAAGGCAGGAAACAATACAAAAGTGACATCGCTAAAGTGTATGCAGGTGGTGAAGAACACAAGCAACGTCAGCTATGGTGTGCTAGTTCAGCGACTAACAGGAGTTCTGACTCTTAGCTCAAGGTCATCAAAAAGAGAAGGCAATTATGGCATCGCGAAGAAAACCAACAAACAAAAAAAATGATTGAGATGCTCGAACAGCGAATCAATAAACATTTCTCTCTCAGAAACACCAATAGAAAGTGAGGCGGGAAGGAACACAAAAAGAAAGGACTTGACTCTATGCGTCCACAGCTGTCTCGGACAGCTGGAAACGGGAAAGGATTTTCATTTTGCTGCTTCTCGGATTAGCGCTTGGGATTTCGCGTTTTCTTTTGTTTTTCTTTCACCGAAGTGAAGGAGCTCTGCTCGAAGTGAACTCCTGACTAGCTTCGTACCACAACCATTATCTTTTGTGTACGGGCATATCGTAAGACGACCACAGAGAAGTGCTTTTGTTTTCGTTTTCCGCGTCACGACCATAAGTTTTCCTTATAACGAGGCAGGTGGTATGAGCTTGTTGCTGTTCCGATGTAACAAAGATAATACTTGTCCAGGTATATTCTTACCTGGAGGTTTTTCCGGCGTGCGGCAGCTGCTTCTTTTGAAGGCTGACGTCCAGAATCAACATCTAGCCTCCTCGTTAGAAAACACCTCATTCAGAGCTCGTGGCTAGAGTGCTCGGCTGCTGACCCGAAGGTCGCGGGTTCGTTCCCGGCAGCGGCGGTCGCATTCCGATGGAGGCGAAATGGTAGAGGCCCGTGTACTGTGCGATGTCAGTGCACGTTAACCCTTAAACGCCCATAATGTATCTATTGTAAATACTGATGCAAGATTCTTTAAAAACATTATTTATTATCCAAATAACACGCTGCAACATCAAAAGTTTCCTTATACCGCCCTAAATTAAAATTATTAGGGTGGGAATATACTTCCCTATGGGCCTTTGGCAGAACCGCACCAGTGGAGGAACTTTCAAAGCATGTTACGACACGAACGTCAACATTGCACGTAGAGCAAATAATCTTCGACCTTTTCTCATTTGTTCACTTAAACGACACGAGCAACGTTTGAAAGTTCATGGTCATCTAGGAAAATGTGGTACAGGTGAAAGCGGTTATTGGTCTGATACACCTAAAGTTTTTTCGGTCACCTTGGAAGGCCTTGAGGGTGCGTGCGTTGCTGCCTTTTATTTTCAACAGTATCCCTGCAAACATTGGCCCAGGAGCCAACGCCTTGCTTTGCAGTGGTATGGTCAATGTGTGTTGCACCCCCCATTCGAGCGAGCTATTATGCACAATAGTTCATCCTCGTCATCATCTTCCTCACTCTCACAAAAGTTGTTTACATCATCAGGTAAAGAAACGCGCAAATCTAGTGCTTCTTCAACTGTCGAGCACATTTTCTTTTAGAGAAAGAGAAAATCACATCCTGTGCATTGACACCGTGAAAGGCCCGTAGGGAAGTATATTCCCACTGCACAATTACAATTCAAATGTCGATGACTTTAGTTCCTCGTTAAATTTAGGATCTAAAAGTGGACGAGATAATAGCCCTACACTTGAGGCATTCAGTAAACGCATTTGCTGACCTTTCTCACTGCGGCAAAGACATTTATGTATGAATTATTGCAGCTGGTGGAAACCCACGCGACGAGCTCCCGCTCAGAGAGAAAAGTGTTGGTGGCTCTAACGGAAACTGAGACACCACGTAGCTGCTAGCGTTGGAGTCGCTAAAATTTTGTCCAGTTGATTCTCAAACATCACTTCAGATGTAGCAACTGTCTCAGGGCGGAAGACTTGGGAGTTTTGGAGATACAGGCTTGTAAATTTGGTGGGAAATATGTTCTCTACGGGCGCTTAAGGGTTAAAGAACGCGAGGTGGTCATAATTTCCGGAGTCCTCCACTACGGCATCCCTCATAATCATATCGTGGTTCTGGGACGTAAAACACCATATTTTATTATCATTATTCAGAGCTCCTCCAGACTAAGCTTTATATTTGCCTCTTTTTTTTTGTGGGGATACGAAAACCCCAGTACTATGCCATGGAACCGGCCTACATAAACTATGTTTGACTAAAGGTTACGATACTTTGTGGGGAAACGGTATAAGTATTTCAAACCGAGAAAAATATTAAAAGATAAGTCATTCCCACTACATAAGTCTTTATCGGCTCCCTGATGCATAGAGTGTATCCCTAGTGCGCAGTTCAGAAATTTAGTATATATTTCGTTTTACTACTCTTGTTTTCTTGTTCACTCTTTCCGTATTTAAATAAAAATAAATAAAGGAGTTACGTCCTTTTCCTAACGACGGCTGTACGTTTTTCCTTAAATATTATTATAAAGTAAAAGCTGAGAAAGAAAAAGGATAATTTCTTGTTATCGCTGAGCTTAGAACTCCTTGTTCATACAAAATCAGCCTCACATTTTTTTTATCAGTAACAAATCTGGAGACAAACAACGATACGTAATAAAGTGGGGTTTACCCTATGTGCGCACCTAAATATATTTCGTTTTTTTTTCTTTCTTTGTTTGAAGCTATTGCACCTAATATGGCAGCAATTGTCTATGCTTCGTATCAAGTAAATCTTATAATCTGCATAATCAGTTCTTCCCTTTCAAGGCACAAGTGGAGAGCTTAATGGACTGTTTTTAATTCTAGTTAACAACGTGGCCATTTATGAACTTGATACTACATGTGCCGGCTTTCCCGAAACCACATGGAAAAGACTAGTTTTTTTTTTTGTTCGAAAATCTGATCGCTTATTTTGGTTACGTGTGAAGGCAATGAGGTGAATGCTACATTCAACATGAAAAGGTGCCAATTAGTTTACTGATTAGCGTGCTACTTGCCTTCTGCATATGAACGTAATTTTTTACAAAATGAGAGGCAACTCTATGCGATCGGAGCAGCACACTACTGAAGATGATGAATCCCGAGTAAACCATAGTGCGATAAATAAATAGTAAAAGCTGTGCCTACTTCAGAAGGTTATGTACTGTTTTAATAAAATTATTTTGCATGTAAATAAGATACAGTAGCTTAAAGCGTTCGACTTCCAGTCTTTATGAAATTACTCCACATTGAAGTCAATGTGCTTATTCAGACTGTTTACGGTGGTCACCAGTATAGGTCGTTTACTCCGATTAAATAAAAGCAGGTTAATCACAGAGGTTCAGAACACGAACGGTGTCGGCGTAGTGTCCTCGTCGCGTGATATAAACATCTCCATACGGTGAACATTTCGGTTTGGCCAAATATAAAACAAATATATCTTGGGAATTTATTGAATTATTTATTTATTTATTTATTTATTTATTTACTTATTCCTTCGAAGATAGATTTGAGGTGTAAGTTGTGCCGGGCTCATCAGGTAAGGAAATAATTAATGCCAGAGAAATGCTGCAGCAACTGCTGACCAGACACCTTTCGTCGTGCGTTCTGGTTATTTTTTGTGCGTTAATTCTGTTTACGAGATGCTGCTTACGAATCTCGCCTTTTTTCTGTTATAGGTTCGGTTGTGATCGTTATTTGACAAATATGCATATGCAGAGCAAACGGATAAATGGTGTCAATACAGGCAGAAAGTCTCTCCATGAATACAGTTAACAAAGAAACTACAGCTGTGATGCTTTTTAATGACGGCGGAAGTTGTCTAAGTATAACAATAGGGACGCTGATGTAACGACGATAGTTCCCATAATATCAGGAATGCTCTGAACTTCGGCGGCACTTGATACCATAAGTGTGTGAGTGGACAGATTACACGTAGAATGAAAGATAAGACTTTACATAGAAACAAATGAAAGTGTGTAATTAAGACAAGTGCCTGTAAGGAAAGGGAAAAGTACTTTCATAGAGCAAGACGCGTAGACATTATTCCTTTACCGGTGAACCACGAGTGGTATCTGCATGAGAGTTATTTCATGAAGATGCCGTGGAGACATTAAGATCACTCTTTTTAATGCAAATTTTCGCCTGCCTGAGCAAGTTCAGTAATGACTTCGGGCAATTAAGTTTTCAGGATCTCGGGGTCTATAGCAACAGGCTAATGTATTGTTACTGGTGGTGCAGGTGGTTGACATGCGTCTAATTATCAAAGACTAGAATAAAACGCAACGATCGAGTGCTCTGCCATAACAGTGCAGCCTTGTCTGTGCTCATAGTGAACGCCGATGAGGGCACGGGGTCCCCTGCATGTTTTTCTGAACGCTGATGAAGACAAGGCGACACAGCTCAGCAAGATAAGTGACAAGCTGAATTTTTTCTTTTCGTGTTGAGTGCAGCGCGAAAGAAGAACAGACCGTATGGACAGAACGATCGCTGCACTGAACATGTTCAAATTTCAACTAACCCGACTTTCGATTTTTATTCCTTTGTCTGCCCTGATCATCTGATCACAAACAGATGATCCCAGAATAAAATCTCAGGCGTACCACACGAGCCTTTATATCTCCGCGTTGGTCAGACCTCCCCGGTAGTTTACCCGGCCGTGAAAAGGTTACATTACGGAGTTCGTGTCAGCGTTACCCCTAACCCCACCTCTGACTGCCCTGTGATCTTAACAGTTCCGCGGCCACTATTGCACATAATATTCATTTTGTGATGGCTGAATCCGCAATGTGGCATAGACACACTTGCTTTTGACTTACCCAAGTTTGAATTTAAGCCGTATTCCCCATTTCCACGCAACAGGCCTCAGGCTTGGTCATCTACCATACCTTGATCGTTAGATTCATCGGGAATTTCAACATTTACACAGACATAACAAACATAGAGATGCAGATACAGATACATAGTGCAAAGATACATCTTGTTAATGTATTCGGCATCTGTTGTCGCACTGCGCAGAATTCGACTCTGACGAGTATCTCTCAAAGATTCGCTTCCTTATAAAAAAAAAGTACCGCCTGCTTACTACGCGGATTTGGCTAAAAGTCCGCTGGTTAATGTGCATATTTAGAAGAGGAAAAGGATGGGTGACGCATTGTTAGGTTGATTTCAGGAGCTTCTTTATTCAGATGTACTGATTTAGCTGTTTCTCGTTCTTTTTAAACGCACCCAGAAGGCACAGTAAAGCGTACGGCGCTGAGTTTTCGTGTATTATTACTGAACGAGTACTCAAAGTGCCCTAACTGCTTTTTAGTTACAGTTACTGTGTTATATCTACTTTTTCGTTTACGCCAGCCAAAAGCAAGATATTTCAAAAGCAAGTGCTTCATCTCTTAAGAGCATATTTTAAACGTAGATTAGCGTTTCTGTATACTCCAGGCAATCGCGGGCTAGGTTAGTACGAGGTCTCTAGAACTGTTACTAAACATAGTTTCTCAGATTTTCTGTTCTTATCCGTATCCAAGAAAAAAGAAAGGAAGCCATCACCATGACATGACACCACTTGAGTCGTTCATTCGTTCTTATTTAACTAAAAAGTCGTCATTCGTTCCCAAGGTGCGTTTTTCTTCGAGAATTCAAGAAACTATTCAAGTTTTACCACGCCAATCGAATCTTTCTCGCGCGTGGAGGCAACCCTAGCAATGTGAGTTTCCCAAATTCGAGGCCATCTTCTTTTTGCGAAGTTATGCAGCGACAACAACGACGATTGTATCGCAAAACAAGCAGTCAGTGCTCCAGGTTCGCGAAAAACTCCGAGGCACCGTGATGCGTTCACCTAAAGCCACCCCAAGGTGAAAGCCATCTCCTTTTTCTTCTTATTCGACGTACTGATCCTCGTCCACAGCCATCTGAAAAAATTCTACACCTAACCTGATTTCGCACTGCCTGCAGGATTGCAGGCATTACAAGCTTTCTGCACCTCACCTGGTTTTGCATTGCCTCCGCTGATGTAATAATGACGCACTGCATCCGTGATAGTCATGTCATAATGACGTCATATGCTGACGTCATCAAGTGATGATGGTTTTTAGTAACAGACGTCTTGACGCCACCGAAGTTGACGGCCACTTTTCGCGTTTAGTGCGGCATCTAAGGATATCGCTTTAATAACCTCGAATCTGCTTATAGGGAGCTCATACCTTACCTCACGGCATCTGGTATGAACCGAATGAAAGCATACAATGAAGTTTTGTTGTCTCTTCCCGTACAGCGGTGGCGGTAGAGCTCCGTACTACAAAATGCCAATGTGTGCGCCGTGCAGCCCTAATGCGCACGTCACCGCTTTGGAGATTTGCTTCGGTGCAATGGCTAACAGTGAACATGAGCGATGCGACAATTGTTATTGCCAGTTTCTTAGAGGACCATCCTATTCTGACGCTAGCAGTAAACCACAGGCACGGCGTGCACTGGCCTTTCGAAAGTACGACGTTCTACGTGACCAGAGGTTGCCATTACGTGCGTGACCGCTGAGATTGCTTCCAACGTTCAGGGGCGTACGGCGTGCGTGTTCGAAGATATTGAAGCACGCGACCTATTGTTTTACTACAATGCTGTTATTGTTATATTTTTATGGGCTATAGAGCCATGGAGGGAGTATTCTTGTTCAATCATTGGCCACAAAGTGATTGGTTCGGGGGAACTTGTAGTAGAAAAAAATCACCGACGATTACGGTAGTGGCTAACGCGAATTCTGAGCGCAGATGTACTATAGGGGTTTTGATATTGAGATAAGTTGAGAGAGACAATGCGAGAGAGACATGTATATATTTACAGTTACTTACCACTATTTATTCTCCTCAACTTTCTTGCTAGGGAACACACGTCTGCCAGTCTTTTATTGTAATGAAGGAAGCTTTGTGGTCGGAGAAGTGAGTCGAGATATGTCCAACTTGCTGCACCAATGCCCGCTTCTCAAAGAGGAGGACTACGCGAGTGTTTCGCGAGATCGCCACATCAGTGGGATGAGTTCCATTGGAGAGGAACGCGATGTTCTCGCGCATAAGGGGTCGGAAGGTCTTGTTTGTTTTTATGTCTCTAATAAAGTCACCCTGAAGTAACATCGGTGTGGGTTCATGTGTGTTTAATGCGAGGCTCAGGAAGTGCATGGCGTCTTTGGTAAGCGCTCTGGGCGAAAAAAGAGTACACAGTTACCACCAGGAAGCCATTGTCGAACTTTGGTTGACGAATTCCTGCGGCAAATACTTCATTTTCGTTTGACACTCGCAGCTGCTGTACGCGGTAGTGGGGCTGGCCCTGTTCCTGTGGCACGCACTCGTTCGCGCAGGTTACGCTACCGACTGCGACGCCGCTTAACGCAGGAACTGGCACTTAAGAGCTGTGTTCTAAAATGATTCCTTGAGTGAAGCCGAACATCTCGCTGTTGGGAAATTGATAAAGCAGTGTTTCTTCGTAGCCTTTCAAAAAGCAGTAGATGGCTTTTTACAGCAGAGCTGTAATGTTCGAGGTTTGCCGTGTGCCGTACATAGGAAATCTTCTTCCACGAACCAGCACGTGCTCATTGACCGCTCAAGCATTCTGTGCAAGTGGTTAACAGGAGAAGCTGGAACGTAGTGCGATTTGTCCGATTTCTGTGGCATATACGCGCTATAGGAAATTTTTACGCGATAGTATTAAAGACCTCGTTTCGTAGGAATTCCTGGTGTCCGCGTCGTTGGTTGTGAGCGAAAAATCATCACCTTGTCCACGACCAAAAAATTCGAAAAGGATGCAAAGAAAATAAATGATAAAAATTCTTGATTCGAAGGACAATCGAACCCAGGTCGTCCGCATAGCAAGCAGGTGGTCTACCACAGAGTGATGCCAGTGCGTGACACTGTTTTGGAAAAAAAAAAAACTAAATGAATATCACGTAGTAGGAGGAGTCTCCTTGACGTATGTAATATTGCGTGGCAGAAGCGTCGAATCGCATTACGCGTCAAAATAGGTGAATTGTGCAACGTGGTGGGTGTTTTAAAGGCCCACACATTACAGAGCACTCAGACATATTTAATCATCATCAGCTGCAAAGAATCAAGAAAGTGAGCAGCTGCGTAGGTTCGCGTGTTGCCTCACGTGCGCGTAGAGAGCCATTCGCTGATTCGCAAAAGGAAGAATCATTGCTTACTGGGCACTTTCCAACTGCACTTAGGGCATTTTAGGATAATTTTAAACGGCTGGTGTTACGCGCACACGGCTCGGTTGAGGCATGTACCGAGAACCTAAGCCAGGCTAGCAAGTGAGAAGGCGATGCGCACGGGGACCGATTACGCTATCGCGTTCTACTCTTGAAGGCGAACTCTGGGCGCTCGCCAAGTTTTTACAGCAGAGCATTTATGGTCAAAGTTTGCAGTGTGCCGTAGATAGAAAATAATCATCAGCATGAACGGGCACGCGCTCTATGACCGTTCGATCAATCTGTACAGATGGTTAACAAGAGAGTCTGAAACGTGCCCACCAGATCTGTTGGGACCCAGCCCTGTGCGATTTAATGCAATCTGCGCTATTTTTTGGAAAGCTATGAACCCATTGCACAAGCGCACACCACATCGCTCTCAACACTGAACAAAAAGTGATATTCTCCTGTTGTTTCGCACGTCCAGGACAAGCGTGCCTGATGTTGTGCTCGCGGTTTATGCCGCTGGGCCTGCATGCAGCTGCACTCGTTTTGCTGACGTAAGTGATCCTCAGAGATATTTAATTGTAGAAAGATAAAGATATAGTCCTAAGTAATAGTTTGCTCTGGTCTGCTATTCTACGCTGGGAAAGGAAAATAGCAAAGAAAAAAATGATGAATGACGATGATAAGTTAACCCTTTATTGCCGAGTGTCGCGAATTCGCGACATACCGAAAAACTCCGAGCAAGCAAGTCACGGAATGCGTGCCGCCTTTAATGCCGGCTAAGTACTCACGGGGAACGTAGCTTTCAGCATGAAAAATCTAGCGCCGTCTCGTGTAAAGTATTCTATGCTGTGTGTAGCTGATGGCCGAGAGCGCGAAGCACGTGCAACAGCTCTCACTTCTTCGTTCTTTCTCGCCTGAGTGGCGTAAGTTAATCTTCTATAATTTTTTTTATTTGGTGTGTACGCACCAAAGTGGTGGCACACGACATGTTTCGTAGTTTTGACGTACGTTTTTTGTTGCTAGATCCTCGCTTCTGTGGGGCATGTCGCGAATTTGTGACATACCTAAAAATATGCAGTAAAGTTGCATTTTAGATAATTTAACTGCGGAATCAATTAAAACTTGCTATTTAAAGCTGGAAAATGAAAACAACTTTCCGTTTCTGCGGCGATTTCATAATTCAGTCATTAAGTCGTAAGGTGGGGCGTATATACAGGACCATGGAGTCGCACTGATTCTCAGGTCCTACGTGCTCAAGATAGCCTCTTCCACATAAGGTATGCTTGTGTGATGTTCCATGGCTATTTTTTTTATTGTTCAAGCATAAGGCTTGGCGAGCTGTTTCTAGCACTTCTATATTCCGCTAATTGATTAAAGCAACTAATTGTAGTAGCGCTAGCAGTGTTGCACACATCCTACGCTTCGCACTACGCGGCAGCTATAGTGAGAACATCAATAATATCGAACAGAAAAAAAAGGTTCATTCGTGTGAGATTAATATTTTTCTAAGACGAATCAGCCAATCTTGCGATCTGAAGCGTAGCTCAAAAAGCTTTTTTGTTCAAGACTTTATTTGTAGGTGCTATTTGCAGATGGCCGCCTACCTTCGTTGGTGATTTCGTTTAATTTATTAATATCTTCGAAGATCTAAGGCCCTGCAGTTAGCGACAATCTGCTGTTAGAAGTAGCTTTAGCCTAAGAATTTTCTGTTTTTTATACTGGCTGCAGATTATGAGGGAAGTGAGCGCATTTCGCTTTCCACCGAGGACTGCACACAGACATTAGCGCAAGTGTGGCAAGCCGCTGCTCTGATTATAGAAAAAAATCAGCGGCGCTGTCCAGATTCAAAATTAAGGCAGCACGTAAGCCCAACGCTACAAAACCTTCAATATTAACGCCTCAGTGTATAGGCTCCGTGAACATATGTATATTTTAGCTGCTGCGTATAATCGGCTCACTCGGGTTGCGTTCATGAGCTGACGAACCTGAAAAAAAATAGAAGCGAATAGAAGTGCATAAGCAATATATCAAATGACAGTACATTGTATAGAGGTGATTCCTTTCCAAAAAGTATCCTAAAAGTTTTTTTTCTAGCATTAGTCGATTGTGCTTTCATAAAGACCTGGCGTGTATTCGGATAAGACCTACAGTTTTAACAAAAGATTGGGCCGACATATCGCGTGAAACAAATGGCGTCTTTCTGCAGTCATCACAAGAACTCAATAAAGAAGACAATTAAAAAATAAATCAAGTAGAAAAGTAGAAAAAGTCTTCAAGAGTCGTGAATTCACACGTGCAAGTTTCCGGTGTCAGAAGCTACTCGCACACACAAAAAAAGTGGCTTATGTGGTATACCTCTTCGTATTGTCATCAAGTTTTATAAAAGAGACAACCCGACTATTTTTGTGGTACAGCTTAAAGACTAGAATACAGGATGATGGAAGACACTACAACGACATATGCCAGCCATGCGCCTGATCCAACCGTTCACCACCCTCTCCTCTAGCCCTTTCCTGCTCTCGCCCATCGCCTAGCCTTCGCGTGTGCTTCGTTGTCATGGGGGAGACAACCCTTCTTGCGGTGCCTCACGACGGAAATCATACGAAGTAATTTTTTGTTCGGTTGTGTACAGATCCGTGGGGCGGCGTCTTGCATTCCTCGTCTTCAGAATGTTGGCGGTCACGCTGGCTCCGTAACAGACACGGTGTATTGCGATGGCACGCCTCCGTTCGTGGCGCTATGCGAGGAACCAATGGGGAAGCGTCACTGCGACGCTGCTGCATGCGCTGACTTTAAGAGCGCTGTGAGGCGGCGGCGGTGGCATCGAGCTACAAAGAAGGAGCACGAAGGAGCAAATCTGACAGACGTATGATATTGAAGAGGGAAACACGTCTATCGCACCTCCGCGGGAAAGCGCTCGGACGCACGTGTGACGCAAGCAGCCCTACTTATCATATGGCACCGCATCACGACCACTCCCTGAACTAAGGTGGACCGACGGCTCCCGTTGAGGAGCGCGCGTTTTTGCACTGGCATTGAAAGAAATAAAGGAGGCGTTGGTTTTTTAGGGTGCTAATCGTTTTAATTTATTACTAGGCTTCAAAAAAAAAATCCCTACGAAATAGCGTATCTGTTGATGCGAGGGCTCAAAGTTTAGTTCCACACGTAGCGTCTAAAAGTGCTCCTCCTGGCTTCCCTATAGCATTGCACGCTAGATGGAAGAGCTATGTAGAGAAAAGGAACACTGCAGGTTTACTGCAGACGCGGACATGATTGCGTGTGTTTTACCTACGCTTTTTTTAACCCCAATAACGTCGTAACAAAAAGCCTACCAAGAAAAGAAATAACGCTACTTTCGTGTTGCACAATTAGCTTTCGCGTATACCCAGCCTGCTTGTAACGGTTGCAAGATGCTTGCGTACGCGAGTCACGAACTAAACTGCTCGAGAAATTGGAGAACTAGCGAGGAAAGTACATTGCATTGCAAGCGACACTCATTATTGAGAAACATACGAGTACTCTATGGAAGCGTCAAGCATTAACGTTAAGTACATTTCTGTTTTATTTTCGACAATTACTCTTGATCTTATGTATCAAATGCTGGCTTCTTGAGGAACTGTAATGCGACGTTACGACGTTTATATCAGCTCTAAACGAGCGTGTGGCGGTAGCGTAAGTAGCATATAACGCAACAGCCTACCACTTTCGGCAGTTCGACAAATGCGTAGCTCGCACACATTTGTGGTGGTCGTCTACGGG
>JALIZH010013051.1:0-28418 GCA_030522465.1 Rhipicephalus appendiculatus
CGCTTGGCGTAACGCAGGCAAAACTATAATATAGCACAGCCAGCTGTAGCACATTGAACGCGTGCTCTCGACGAAGAGAAGTCTTCTTCCTCTCGTTCTTCTTTACACCTATAGTGCATGGAAAGGACAGTAACACAGAGGTATGACGTGGACGCAGCGCTGCCCACGTCGTACCTCTGTGTCCCTGTCCTGTCAGTGCGCTATAGGTGTTAAGATGGAATACCAACATGCCCACGCTCACGTTCTCTCGTTCTTTGAGTGCCTTGATGATGATATTAAGTGCGGGCATTACAACTATGGCTAGGGGTCCACCGCGGTGGAGGAGTGGTTATGGTGCTCGGCTGCTGGCCCGAAGGTCACAGGTTCGATCCAGGTCGCGACGGTCAGATTTCGATGGGGGCGAAATGGTGGAGGCCCGTGTACTGTACGATGTCAGTGCACGTTAAGCAACACCAGATGGCCGAAATTTCCGGAGCCCTCCACTACGGCGTATCTTATAACCATATCATGGTTTTGGGACGTAAAACCCCGGATTTATTATTACTATGGGTAGGGAAGCACGACAACACAAGCCACGTATGAAAACTGAAAGAGAAATCAAGGAAGAAATAAAAAAGAAAAAAAGAATAGGAAGAAAAATAGAAATAAAGAGGGAAAAGACTGGAAAAGAGAATCATAAAGAAAAAGAAGAGGAAAAGAAGAGAAAAGTGATGAGAAACAAAGCAGGCTCACCTGCTGCGCGCTTCCTTCAGGCTTGGCACCACTACGGCGAAGTTGCCTTGTCTTTTTTGTTTGTTCTTGTTGGCAGCTCTATACAGTACCCAAGCAGATGACTTATACAGCTAACGCTTGCCGCTATGATAAGGTCTACGCTCACCGTATCCGAGACGTTTAACACCCCCCTTTTCTCGAAGGTCACGCCGAGGAACGAACCCATCTATGTTACGCCCCCCGTCGCGCGTCACTTCCAGCGAGTGTTGGCAGCGAGATTTGCTTTAACGCGGGGGGCGTTTCCAGGGTAGGTTTGCGAAAGTCGGCACCCACGTAGCATTCGCAAATGGCGTCCCAAAGAGCCGTGTACGGAAAGCACGTGACCTGTTACACCGGAACTGACGCCTGCGCCATCAACTGCGGCAGCAAGCAACTGGAGCCGCAGCGTAGAAAGTAATTCCCCCCAGTAAATTCTCAGCACCCCTCCGTAAGAACAACCAGGCCAAAAGAAACTATTTCGTATTTTCAATCCGTAGGAACATGCTCACAGATGTTCTGAAACTAATTTTTGTTTCGGTATCAAGAACGGCTTTTTTAGGGAGCACTCCGTGCCACTTCCACTTTTATTCTAAACGTGAAATTTCGTATGAAGGCTCTTTTGTATCTGAACTGTCGGAAAGAAGGATTTCTACATGGTATACAATTTTGGGGTTGTTAGCGTTTAAAATAATTTATATATTTTTTTACTATCATCCAGTATGCATGACATTCACACTGCCCGCTGTTCGGGTACCCGACATGGGAGGATATTTCTCAGATTAATTTCGCGCTTAGCAAAGAATAGCACGAATTACAATGGCCGCTGTTCCGGCGCGGACGAGAAAAATAATCAAGAACATCTGTTTTAATCAAGAGACGAGAGCCTGCATATTCCCTAAGGCCAGCCGATATTTCGACTGCTCGGGGTTTGAGAGTGCCTTATGGAAATGACAGGAAATCATTGCAGGGACACCCTTCCTATTATAACGGCGAGCCCCGAAATTAAATGGAGAATAGGAGTGATCACTGCTTATACTGAAAACGTATGCAGGAAAAAAAAAAGCTATATGAACGAGAAGCACTCCTTATAGAAGACAGAGGACGTGCTTTCGCTGTGCGGTCTTAGGTATTCTCCTCACGCCGACGGATTTGGTCGACCCACCGGCGCGAATGAAGACGCGCATGCAGCGTACAACTAGCGTTGAAAGTTTGCTGCACGATCAGAACCTTGAGTCGCTGCTCCAACTGCAACTGCCATCCAAGATTTCGCGAAGTGACGCAAACAATGCTGTGTCGGCTGTGGGTTGGTGTAGCCTTCACCAACTCATTCAGCTATCGCATTGGCATGGCTGACTCATCTAAGTGCGTTAACTGCAACGGTGTAGGGAGTATTGACCATCTCTTGTGCCACTGTCCCCAATATGAACAAGCTCGCCGGACTTTCCAGTGTGTCTTAAGAAGACTCGACGATCGGCCCTTCACTCAAGGAAAGATCTTGGGAGCATGGTCTCACAATGCATCAGCGCAGAAAGCCACACGAGCCCTCCTACAGTACTTGAAGGCAACATCACTGAGTGACCGCCTATGAAACCTTGCACTGTGTGTGTGGTGTGCAATGTGTCCCTCTTTCTCTCTCTCTCTCTCTTTCCTTCTCTCTTTTACTCCCTTATCCCCCCTCCCCATGTGTAGGGTAGCAAACTGAACATAGTCTAGTTAACCACCCTACCTTCCCTATATTAAGGCGAAAGCCTTTAATGTCTCATGCTCACGTCCGTCCGGTGTCCGTCCGGTGTCCGTGCCGTCCGTCCACACCCCCCACTGCGCATGCGCAAACCCATTAAAAAAATAAAAATAAAAGACCTCCTCTCCACTAGTCATCCCTCCCCGCGGAGGCCACACCCTCACTGCGCATGCGCGTCCCCTCCCTCTCTCCCCTCCTACGCTCCCCCCTCTCTCCTCTAGGCATCGCTGCCAGCGGCGTCCACACCCCCCACTGCGCATGCGCGTCTTCCCCTCTCTCTCCTCTTCTACGCTCCCCCCCCTCTCTCGCCTCGCGACGCTGACGTAGGCAGCGTCTGCTAGCGAGTTTCTTGGTTGAAAAAACCGACTGCTCGCGCTGCACAACCGTTCACTGGCCACACCGTATATATGGCACTAGATCTTGACCTGCAAGGTAGTGCCGGTGGGAGATTTCTCCTGTGCGTTGTCGAACGATAAAAATTCGCAGCGTGCGCGTTAACTAAAGGTGGACTGCGGGTCACTGTGTCCCGTCCGAGTCTTCTGTCTCTCATTGCCCATTAGCAGCGATTGGGATGTTCCAGTAGGAAAACCGGTCCATCACTGCGTGCTTTGCGCCTCCCCAGGTTTCTCTCCTGCTCAACGCTGCGATGAGCGCCAGCGTCAACGCCGCCGCCAGTGTAAGCGTTAGCGCCCGCTGCTTCGCATCTACACATGGTTCCCTTTAGCGGGAGATGGTGTAATCTTTAAGGCGAAAGCCTTTAATGTCTCATGCTCACGTTCGTCCGGTGTCCGTCCGTCCGTCCGTCCGTCCGTCCGTCCGTCTGTCTGTCTGTCTGTCTGTCTGTCTGTCTGTCTGTCTGTCTGTCTGTCTGTCTGTCTGTCTATCTGTCTGTCGATCCGTCCATGTCCGTCCGTCCATCCGTCCGTCCATCCGAGCTCTGGCACGGAGCCAGGTGGCCGCCGGGATGCGCAAACGGACGCCGGTCGCGTCGGACTCTATAGCGCTCGCGCTTTGCTTGCGTAGCGTCGCTGTGCCGAGAGTTCGCATTCATTCTGACCGACACCGTCTCAATGGACCCAGGCGTTCACGGAATACACTTTCGAATTTACAAAGGGTCCGTCAATTTAAGAGCTGGAACGCGGATGGCGTTTGCACGATGCGCAAAGCGCGAGAAAATACTAACGCACGCGAACGGAGGAAGATGAGTCTCGCTGTGATTCGCGGTAAAAAATTAAAAAAGAAAACACGCACACATTCGGTTTGTGTGTTAACCCACTGAGAGTGTAAAAGAAAAAAGACATGGCATAATCAGTGGAATGGCCACACGCTTTCGCCGAACACACTTTGGAATGTACAAAGTGTCCTTCAATTCTTTAGTTGTGATCCCGGCGGACTGATGGCGCCACACTTATTTTTTATGTGTACAAGTCACGTGGGTTCCTTTTCTGGTCCGAGCGCTTCATGGAGCCGTCCCTACTATTGCCCCTTTCAGCTGCCAGTCACCAAACCCTCCACATTTACGAAAGGCGTACTGGTTGAAATCGTAAAAACATTGTGTCCAATTGTCATTTTCTTTACTTGTTAACCTGTTATCAATGCGTATTTCGACCTCAGCGTGTAACATTTATATGAGAATCTGTCATGTTTTCCAGAAAAGGAAATAAATCTATCATTGAGTGATAAGTTTTCATTGAGTGACATGTTTCGCTGAGCTCAGCAAGCTCCTCAAGGTACTAGGACACTGCGCAAGACAGTTTTAAATGCGAAGCATTTCTTAGCGAACTTCGGCGACTTTGAGCGTATCTATCTATCTATCTATCTATCTATCTATCTATCTATCTATCTATCTATCTATCTATCTATCTATCTATCTATCTATCTATCTATCTATCTATCTATCTATCTATCTATCTATCTATCTATCTATCTATCTATCTATCTATCTATCTATCTATCTATCTATCTATCTATCTATCTATCTATCTATCTATCTATCTATCTATCTATCTATCTATCTATCTATCTAGCCGCCTACGACTTTGTGCTCTCCTGGCCGTACCGTTAATGTGATTTATACCAAAATTGGCATGGCATAACGTGACTGTATGACGAACATTAATGACTTGTCATATCATGGAAATCATGACTAACTTGTTTTACATGCCATGGCCATAGTGCTCCTGAGACCGTTTTCTTAACTTTATATATCCAAAAACGCCCCCCACCTCCCCGAAGGGAATCGTGAGGAAATGCGAATGCAATTCGCGCGCGCTTCACTCCATTTATATATGGTGGTTGTGGTTCGAGAAGGAAAAAGGCGCCTAATTTCTGCAGCCTGGTCGGGAGCACGGCGCAGCGTCTTTTTTTTTTGCTTTTTTTTTTCTGTTTTTTTTTTCTTTTTTTAATTTTTTGAAAATTTTTTTCTTAACTTTCTTTTGTTCTTTTTTTTCTTTTTTTTTCTTTTTTTTATTAAAAATTTTTTTTTTCATATATAGCTCCGCCGAGCTCCCGCGATGCGAGTGCCCTCACGCACCAGGCGCGCTCCTCCTCTCCACTCACTATAACACCTGCCGAGGCCACCGCGGATAACGCCAACGCCGGATGCCTGACATAGCCCGACTAAGAAATGCATTCGCATTTAAAACTGGGGATGCGTAAAGCACGCAGCGATGGAGCGGTGTTTCCTACTGGAACATGCCAATCGCTGCTAATGTGCAATGAGAGACCGAATGCTCCGACTGGACACAAAGACTCGCAGTCCGCTTTTAGTTAACGCGCACGCTGCGAATTTTTATTGTTCAACAACGCACAGAAGAAATCTTCCACCGGCACCACCTTGGAGGTCAAGATCCATTGCCATATATACGGGGTGGCCAGTGAACGGTTGTGCAGCGCGAGCAGTCGGTTTTTTCAACCAAGAAACTCGCTAGCAGACGCTACCTGTGTCGGCGTCGCGAGGCGAGAGAGGGAGAGGGGGGGAGCGTAGGAGAGGAGAGAGAGAGAGAGGGGGGGCGCGCATGCGCAGTGGGAGTGTGGACGGCGCGGGCAGGGATGCCTAGAGGAGAGAGGGGGGGAGCGTCGCAGGGAAGAGAGGAGGGGAGGCGCATGCGCAGTGAGGGTGTGGTTGCCGCGGGGAGGGATGCCTAGAGGAGAGAGAAGGAGAGAGGAGGTTTTTTATTTTTATTTTTCTAAAGGGTCTGCGCATGCGCAGTAAGGGTGGTCACGCCGCACACCACCACCACCGGATTAAGCTTCGCCATAACATGCTTCACATCTAACACCTGCCGGCGCGCACACCTCCTCAACCTATTCTCCTCCTCCTCCTCCTCCGCGGACAACGCCGCACAACGCCAACGCCGCACAACGCCAACGCCGGATGCCTGACATAGCCCGACTATGAAATGCATTCGCATTTAAAATTGGTACGATGAGACATTTCTGCATGACCAACATATATGAGAGGTGGTAATTTGAAAATCATGACCTGCATGTCATGTACAACATGATTTACATGCCACACTCATGGCGCGCTGACGGCCGTTTCGGTAGCTTCATATACAACAAATTTCGTATTGCGTGACGTGACTGTATGAAGAACATAAATGCCAAGTGTTGATATGGAAATCATGACATGTCATGTGCAACATGACTTGCATGCCAAGCTCATGGCACGCTCGCGGCTGTTTCGCTAGATTGATATACACCAGATTTGGTATTGAGGGACGTGACTGTATGACGAGAATAAATGACAAGTGCTAATATGGAAATCATGATATGCCATGTGCAACATGACGCATGCTGCGCTCATGGTACTCCAGTGGCCGCTTCGCTAGCTTAATATACACCAAATTTGATATTGAGCGACGTGATTGTATGACGACCATGAATGATATGTGGTAACATGGAAATCATGACATGTCATGTGCAACATGACTTGCATGCTACGCTCATGGTACTCCCGTGGCCGCTTCGCTAGATTGATATACACCAAATTTGATATTAAGCGACGTCATTGTATGACGAGCATGAATGACAAGTGGTAACATGGAAATCATGACATGTCATGTGCAACATGACTTGCATACCACGCTCATAACACTCTCGGGACCGTTTCGCTAGTTTGATATACACCAAATTTCGTATTGAGTGACGTGACTGTATGACGAGCATAAATAACAAGTGATAATACGAAAATCATGACATGTCATGTGCAACACGGCTTGCATGCCACGCTCATGACTAGAGACCGGATTATAGGCAAATGCCTATTTTTTTCCTTGCGTTCCTATCGCGCCACTTTGATGTATGAGCATGAATTAGGGGTAAAGGAGGGCTTTTATAGTGTTTTTATAGTGCCTATAAATGCCTATTTTTGGGGTTTGTGCCTAAATGTCTATAAGTGCCCATAAATGCCTATTTTCGAAATTGGTGCCTATATGCACGCTATTTAGCCTCAAATTTTGCTTTCGAGTACAGTTTGAGACCGTAATTCATGTTACCGGGCAAAATTGACGTTTCGGAACTTTATGGGGTGCAACAAGCTATAGTTCCCTGGTTCAACAAACATCCGGGAAGCAACCGGTAGCAGCAGTGAAATGGGACGCGCCGGCCACCTTACCCCACCGCACTGACATGGCGCGAGTGGTTGGAGCAGGGGAGAGAAAAGGACGCTATTTCTGCAACCCTAAATGGGAGTACGTTCTAGGCGGGAAGGCGGGAAGAGGAGAGGGGAAGAAGAGGAGAGTGGCGTCTATAGCCGAGGATGTGGCGGGCGGCTTTTACCGCCGGTTTTCCAGTCCAGTGTTCCCATGGAATTGAAGCACCTCCTTGAAGACTTGGGCGTGGTGGGGGGCAGAAAACAGGAGGTGCCTACGCGCAGGGTTGCCGTTGGGTGGACTTGAAACGGAGCCAGAACTCAAGCCAAAAGTAGCCAAAGTAGCCATGCCATTTAACATTATCGCCAAATTTGTAGCCAAATGGAACAGAAGTGATATTATGAGCAGATTCTTTAAAAGTATTGATCAATAAATAGTACCATTTGAATAAGTAAGACCATAGAAAGCCACCGATAGGTTGGAAATAAATTAAATGAACGAACAATGATAAATTCATTACGCGTGCATATATTTTATGTAGAAAATATGAGCTCTTGCCAGACACAAAGTTATATTAGAATATTCTAGCCAGCAAGTAAATAGGAACATGTAAGTTGAAACAGATTTTCGTTGAAGCTGCAGACCAAATTCTAGTTGTAGATGAACAGGCCGGCTAAATTTTGTTGCAGATGTCTGTTTTCCCAAGTTTACACCAGAACACGTACTGCGCACCAAAATTATTCGTAAAACTCGCGCGTAGCGTCACAATAGATGGCGGGAAGCTTGAGCACCGAGCTGGCCACGCGTTCGTCACCATGCACGCAACTTCGCCACTCCGTATTTGGAGACGCGCTAAGCGTCGCGTAAGGGTGCCTCGATGCGCACCAGCCTACTGGTGGGCGGAGGACGACCGTACGCATCCGCTGAAGCTAGAGAAAAGCTTGAAAACAATCTATTTTGTCTGCAAAAATGAGAGAAAATGGCTACTTAATGCGTCAAATCAGCATTTTAAAAGTAGCCAGTAAATAGCCATGGAGCCAACTGCAAATTTTTGTCGCCAGACGGGGTCGAAAAGTAGCCAATTTGGCGCAAAGTAGCCACCAACGGCAACCCTGCATGCGCGCAGCAGCAGGAATATGAAGAGCGAATGCGAAACCATTCCCAGGATTTGGAGACATTCGTACGTGGCGCCATCTCTCGGCGGCAGCAACCGCATCCTGCCATAACTGAATGGGAAATAGGCGAAAAAAATCATATCTTTTGAAATAAGATAGTTATCAAAAACGACTCCGGGATCTATACAGCACAGACCTACTGGAACACTGTGGCGAAATTTGAGTATCGCACTACAAAACCTGTGGCTTCCCTAGACAATTGAACACCCCCCATTGGAAATACATGGGACCCATTGTTAAATATTAAACACTCTGGGAAGCCACGCGCTTTGTAGTACGACACTGTAATTTTGACAGAATGTTTAATTAAGTCTCTGCTGTGTAGAATCGGGAGTCGTTTTTGATAACTATCTTT
The DNA here is from genome assembly GCA_030522465.1 of Rhipicephalus appendiculatus. Taxonomy (NCBI): domain Eukaryota; kingdom Metazoa; phylum Arthropoda; class Arachnida; order Ixodida; family Ixodidae; genus Rhipicephalus; species Rhipicephalus appendiculatus. The sequence goes on from JALIZH010013051.1 coordinate 8,617, forward strand.
TTTCATGAGATATGATTTTTTTCGCCTACTTCCCATTCAGTTACGGCAGGCCGCCGCTGTCACCGACAAGAGAGGGCGCTACGCGCAAATGTCCCCAAATCCTGGTCATGACCATGGAGTGCCGTCAGGGGGAAAATAGAAAGTAGGTAAAAAAAAATCACATGTGCACATGGCTTTTGTTTCGTTTGTAATTTACTCTTAAAGGCCGCTTCACCAGATCACATTGGAAATTTTAGTCAGATACTGGAAGTGTTCGCGTGCCCAATGAAGAGCTTTGTACGACAAGAACTTTTTAATTGGTTCATTACGAGCCGCGAAAGCATGATGCCGGTAGATGAGCTTGAAGCCTTTGCCACTCGCAAGCCAAATTCCTTCCCTGCCCTCTTCGGTATCAGAGAAACTCGGAGCCGGAAGATCACACGACGTTGACGCATCAACACGCCATGCGCACGCAAGATTACACTATGCGCACATGACATGCCCAAGCCAGGTCGTGCGCGCAGGTCGTGCGGTGTTGTATCGTTTCGGCGTTCACTCTATAGTGTACTGCCTGTTTCTGTGGGATGGATCCGTCTATGCGTTTGGAGAGGCTGGCATGGATCCTGTATCCTTACCGCGACACAGCGCGTCGCACAGCTGGAACTGCTGTAAGGAACGATGCACCAAAAACATGCTAAGCGTTGTCAGGGCTGGCAACGGCACGACGCAGGAACGGCGAGTACACGAACACAAAAGAAATATAGGCAACTAAGTCTCGCATCACTCTCGATTCGAAGAAAAAACTAAAGAAAAGTGCGCACACATTCCGTTTGTATGTTTTAATATTTCTATTAACTTTCATTCTTCTATTCAAGCAACAGTTGCACAAATTACACATGTAGCCTCGAATAATTCTCGCAGTTTCATGTACTACTGTGACATACAGAGGACCATTCGTTGTTGAACTTCCGGCGGTTAGGCTAGGTCTAACTGTCCCCACGTAAGAGCGGCCCGCGGCGTCACCCTAAGGGGTGGCACTTCTCCGGATCTTTAAATAAAGTTCTTCGTACCGTACCTCCCCCACACTGGTGCGCGCGCTCGTGAGATAAAGGGCACGAGGCATTCAGTCTGACATTTCACCTCCTTCCGGGGAGCGTAGCGTTGCAAATCTTGGCAGACGTGATCGTTAGCGCAATGCATGCATTACACTTCTAGCTCGAAACGCTCAAACCTGGTAAGGGGCCCTTTATGGTGTTCACACAAAGAGGAGAAATTGACTCTGCGCTATTAGACCCGGGCAATACAAGGCTAACAGACCCTTCTGGCCTTTTAGTGGTCTGGCTATTGAATCCTGTGCTGCCCTTCCCAGCCATGCCGAAAAGAAGCAGACCCACGAGCGTGTTTATTCGATGGTGGACACTTAACTTACCATTCTGGACAATAAAAGGAGAGACCGTGTTCTGGAAACCGTGTCCGAAAAGGAACCATTGCATGGCTATGTTGAATCATTAATGCCTTTGTATACAATCATAAAATATAACATTTGTTTGCTTTCCTGTCGTAGACCAGGTCGCACACGTCCTTATTCGAAAATTTGAGTTTTTGTAAAAATTTATTGTGCCTATATTTACAATTTTGGGGGGTCTAAAACTGTGTTTTTCCTGCCTATTTTTGGCGCCTAAAACACGATTTTTTAGTGCCTAAAAATCCGGCCTCTACTCATGACACTCTTGTGGCCATTTCTCTAGCTTGATATACACAAATCTTTTAAGGCGAAAGCCTTGAATGTTTCATGCCCACGTCCGTCCGTCCGGTCGTCCGTCTGTCCGTCTGTTCCTCCAGCCGTGCCTTGGCCCTGTGCCAGGTGGGCGCCGGGCAGCGCAAACGGACGCCGGTCGCGTTGGACTCTACAGCGCTCGCGCTTTGCTTGCTTAGCGTCGCTTCCGGCGTCTCTAATCATGCAAGGAGGGAGACGCGCGCATCACGTTCCATTCTCACCAACCCCGTCTCAATGGGCACAGGCATTCGAGGAAAACACTTTGGAATTGACGAAGTGTCCGTCAAAACTCTGGAACGCGGATGGCGTCTGCACGATGCGCAAAGCGCGAGAATACGAACGCATGCGAAGCGGAGGGAGATTGGTCTCGCGTCTCGCTGCGATTCGAGGTAAATAATCAAGTGAACATAAGTGGCACCTGGTAACAAGAAAATCTTGGCATGCATGTCATCTGCAATGCCATTTACATGCCACGCTCATGGTGCGCTTGCGTCCAGTTCGCTAGCTTGATATATACCAAAATTTGTATAGCGCGACGTGTTTGTATGATGAACACAAATGATAGGTCCTAACATGTAAATAATGACATGCATATTATGTACAGCATGATTTGCTTCTTGCTGGCAGCTTCGCATTACATGGATTCCCACAGTGCGTGGGGTCTGCCGGTTTTTTTTTCTTCTCTCTCTCTCTTGCAGAACGAGGTCCCCCCCCCCCCCCCTAAAAAAATAGCGAACGTTGCACTAAGCCACGCAAGGCTTGAAACAGCGAAACTGGGCAATTCTGAAGACGTCTGTGGTTTCTTCTAGATTGTTTCTAGGCTATAGCTAGGTGATGCTAGGCTGTTTCTATGTTGATTGTCAGCGTGGATAGGTTCGAGTTAAACCACAGACAGTCACAGACAAAACACGGTTGTCGTAACTCCAGAGACAGAAACTCGCGTTGAAACCAAGCGTTCGCACCTATCATGGATCTACGGGCATGTCGTCGTTGGCGTAGGCCTCCCATCGCTTCGAGGCCTTCTCACAGCTGCCGATGCCTTTCGCGTTTCCTAGTATTCTCTCGTTGTACGTACCTGGGTTCTTTGGCTCGCCGCCATTGCTTCGCAGCCATATTTGTTTGACTAACTGCTGCCTTCATCATTTTTAGATGTGAAGCATCTTATGGCGAAGCTTAATCCGGTGGTGGTGTGCGGCGTGGCCTCCCTTACTGCGCATGCGCAAACCCTTTAAAAAAAATAAAAATAAAAAAAACCTCTCCTCCCCCTCTCTCTCCTCTAGGCATCCCTCCCCGCGGCAACCACACCCTCACTGCGCATGCGCCTCCCCTCCTCTCTCCCCTCCTATGCTCCCCCCCTCTCTCCTTTAGGAATCCCTGCCTCGGCTCCCACTGCGCATGCGCGTCCCCCCCTCTCTCACCTCTCCTACGCTCCCCCCCTCTCTCCTCTAGGCATCCCTGCCCACAGCGTCCACACCCCACTGCGCATGCGCGTCCCCCCCCCCCTCTCTCTCTCTCCTCTCCTACGCTCCCCCCCTCTCTCGCCTCGTGACGCCGACGCAGGCAGCGTCTGCTAGCGAGTTTCTTGGTTGAAAAAACCGACTGCTCGCGCTGCACAACCGTTCACTGTCCATCGCGTATATATGGCAATGGATCTTGACCTCCAAGGTGGTGCCGGTGGGAGATTTCTCCTGTGCGTTGTTGAACAATAAAAATTCGCAGCGTGCGCGTTAACTAAAAGCGCACTGCAGGTCTCTGTGTACAGTCGGAATCTTCTGTCTCTCATTGCCCATTAGCAGCGATTGGCATGTTCCAGTAGGAAACACCGCTCCATCACTGCGTGCTTTGCGCCTCCTCAGTTTTCTCTCCTGCGCAACGCTGCGATAGCGCCAGCGTCAACGCCACGGCCAGTGTAAGCGTTAGCGCCCGCTGCTTCACATCTACACATGGTTCCCTTTAGCGGGAGATGGTGTAATTTTTATAGTACCAGTAGTGATCATTGGAATTTACCCAATTTCTGTGGCACATACCCGTTAAGATGACAATAGTTTTCTGCAATCGACTCACAAAGCGCAATTTGCTAAACAGGTTTGCTGTTAAAGAAGGATTGCATTTTCCGTCAATTTCGGTCGGCAGCCAGTGACTACGTATGTGAACTGCATCGTAGGCGTCGCCTATTAATTACCGCTTTCATGCGGAAGGTCTCAGACAGGACCGAGTGGAAGGGGCCTGAACGTTAGACTAATGGCACATTCACGTGGTCGTTTGAGAGCGTTCTGACCGTGCCTGAACGTGTTGAATTCAACGAGCTTTAAAGCGCTACAACGGGGACAAGCAGACACGCAGGTCATGTTCCTCATTCTTTATCATGTGTTGGCCCACTTATTCTAGCAATGATGCTTGGTTCGTCTTTTATTTGAAATTTTCAGAGTCTCCGAAGCGCTCTGAAAGAACCACCCGAATGTGCCAGAACAGAGCTGCATCGCGCGTTTGCGGAGGCAAAACTTTTTTCACCCAGTGCCCAGTGAAGGGAATGTGGGTGTAGACCTATTTTCGAGGACACTAATGCCCTCGTGGGATCGTCATCACCATCATCAGCCTGGCTACACCCACCGCAGGGCAAAGGCCTCTCCCATGTTCTGCCAATTGACCCGAATCCTGTGCTTGCTGCTTCCACGTTATACGCGCAAACTTCTTAATCTCATCTGCCTAGCTAACTTTCTGTCTTCCCCTCACGCGTTTGCCTTGTCTTTAAATCCAGTCAGTTACGCTTAATTACTAGCGGTTACCCTGGCTACGTGCTACCTTCCCTACCCATGTCCGTTTATTCTTCTTGATTTCAACTATGATGCCCTTAACACCCGTTTGTTCATTGACCCACTCTGCTCTCTTTCTCGTGGGATACCGGCCGCGAATGGTACGTGAGATAATCGAAGCGTTCCACTTCAGAAGAAAACAATGGGTATGTATTAGCCGGTCATTTATCTCATTGAGCCACAGTGAGTGCAACTATCTTGCTTCGGCGGGCAGAACGTAAAGAACAAGAAAAGATAGTCTTCTGGTGGGTGTGCACACGGATAAGCACCAGATGCTGGCTCTTTCTAATTCTTGTTGTTCACTAAATTTCAGCTGGCAGTCTTCGCCTTACGGACTACTTTTTTTCGTGCTTGCCAATACATCGTGAGGCGCACTCATTCTCAATTATTAATTGAATTCCATCACTCCGCAAAAACAAAAAAAATTACCAGTCCCTTTTTTTTATGAATATCCAAGCGGAAATGACCTCTCCGTTGCAAAAAAAAAATCGATTCGCCCATTTGGCCCAACAACCTGTGTCGACTAATTGAAATATGTTAATTTATTTGATTTCTACAATTGCTGCTGTAATTACTGTTAAATCTCAAGCAAGCCCCCCTGCCCCCCCATGATGAAAGATTATTCAACAATATCTGGAGAGGGGGGGCTCTTGCTCGGTCATTCATCAAAATTCAAGATGGCGACGCAATAGCCGCTAAGAATAAAGAATGAACATCCGCGCTTCTGATTTAATGCTTTATTGAATACGCATGCATTGACTGTTCTCGTTCGCCCTCGCTGGGCGGATAAAAACAGTGAATGAAACAGTGAAAATGGCGGGCGGGGACATGAGGGCACATATTGAGGGCGCCTGCTCGGGATTTTAGGGTAATGTCTCTGTCCAATAAGGATACCTGCCGACACAAAAAAAGAAAAAAAGACGAGAAAGAAAGAAAAAGAAGGGAAAAAAGAACTAATGCTATAGATAACGTGTGAGTATCGTGATTCTCTTATTTGGAGAATTTCGGGGCACATTGAAACACCCCGAATACGCCTTGCCCAGCGCATTCATGATATAAACGCGCGATTAAGTGATTTATTACGCCATAACGCGTAATGCATAAGACGTATAGAAGAAAACACGAAACTGCTTAAATCACTGCAGTGCGACCGGCGAATCTTCTTTTTATCTTTCATTCGGATGTATCTGTGCCCCACGTTTAATAATGTTCGTAAAAAGATAATGTGTCACCGGGAAAATACCTGCTATGCGCGAGGATACGAATGTGCTGCAAGGAATAAGAATACATTTCATTGAGCGGGCATAACTGGCAAAATGTCAAGCACAGATGTCGTGTTCGAATTTCTTTCTTTGCCTCCTCCGTGAAAATATCGATTTTAGAAAGGGATTAATAAGCATTCAGCCGGTGCTTTTCATGCCCGTGACTTCAAATCGTTCGTATCAACGGGAAAATGGGTATTGCATGTCCTTCGCGATTGCTCTAGTGTTTTGTTCGAGTATTATATTTAAACAGACGGCCAGCAGAAACTCGTTCAATTGCCAAAAAAAAAAAAGCATTTTTGCGTGAATAGCAGCGACTGCGATAATTTCCTGAATAGAGAACTCTGCCGTTTACTAGGCAGCTGTTTTTGAAAAGGCAAAAGGTTATAAAACGAAGAATGGTGTAACCACTACACCATTTGTTTTGTTCAAATAATTAGCGAAGGACAAACTGATGAATCAACACTATTAGTTCACGGCGTGGAAGCTTTCCGTGTTGAAAAAGCGGAAAAAAACAAAACAGAGCGAAACCCATTGGCAGGTATAGCTCTGAAAGGAACGCTATTCAGCGTTGTCACCGATGCAGCTTATTCATTTCACGTTTGGAGCATAATTCGGCTGATTACGGATAGTGCATTATTCTGGTTGAGTACACTAAAATAAGAATTAGGTCCCTTTTTGCGCAATTCCAGACTTTTACGTTTTCCATGGGGAAGTTACGAATGAGAAAATTACCCCCCCCCCCCGCCCTCCTTTATTTTGATGAATCTCTCCAGCTTGAGAGCTGTAAAAAATTTGCTATTCTATCTTAGGAACCTTCCACATGCACAGCGATTCGCTACCCTCGTTGATAAGACCATACAGAAGCAGTGTTTAGTCCTGTGTCTTCTTTTATCACTTTTTTGTCATGACGAGGCCGAAGTTTTTGCAGTTGTGATGCTTTCTTTCTTACACACTTTAGTGAGTCTTTTTCATATGTTCGAGCCACAAACGACTTTATGTTTCGCAAGAACAGAACATTCTGTGATCTTAACAGCTTCCGATGACTGAGTTACCACATTAAAAAAAGCAAACACGCAATTTTGTGTTGGCGCAGGCAGAACGAAAGACGAAATTACGGCTCGAGATCACATGACTTTCACAGTAAGGCTAGAAAAGACGAAAAAGAAAAAAAAAGGCAGAGGAAGAAAAGTTGTTAGTTTAGCTACACTTTTTTGCTGCCCTGCAGTAGGCGTGTCATATATAGACAGCGTCTGCAAGCAGAAAACTACCAAAATACAGGAAGGATTTCGAAATGCAGTGTTCAGAGGAGGTTTGAGCCTTCCCGAAGTATCTATTGAACTCGAAAACATTGACTTGACGGCTTTTAAGTGTTATAACGTTCGCTACGGCGTCTCTGCGGCCGAGGCGTATGTTGCTAAGCACTACGTTACACGTAATTTTCTGAAATAAATAATTTTCCACCAAAAAAATTGTGGGACGCCTAAGCTTCGCCATTAAGAGTTGAACGCGATAGCGATATCCTGTCCCTAGTGCTTACTTCAATCACTTAGTGCATACTATGTAATGAATAGCATGCCACGAGCAATCATGCGCGGGAAATGTGGGAAATGTTTTCGAACTTGCTATGTACCCACTACGTGGTGTTAAGGGAATACGCGCAGTAAGGTGTGTGCCGTTTGTAATGGGTGGCTGGCTTTAAACTATGGAATCGTTATGATAGTCACATATTCTGACGCCCGATGGCAATGTACGCTTGTACCACGCAATATTCCTGGAATATTACATGTTATATTGCGAAGCCTATATAAAGGACGCTTGCGTTTGCGAAGCATGCAAGTTATTTTCACTGCATTTCCAAGCAGAGGAAGTTATTTCATATGTATTCCCAAGAAGAAGCGTGGCTGTGTGGTAGAACACCTGCTTGCCACGCAGGCGGCCTGCGTTCGATCCTCACTCGGACCCGGAAATTTGTATTATTTATTTTATTTGCATCTTTCTCGATTTTTCTGTCACGGACAAGATGATGATTTTTCGCTCATAACCAACGACGCCGCCGCCGACGTCGACGCCGACGCTGGAATTTCTGCGAAACGAGCTCTTTAACGCTATCGCGTTAAAACATGCTCTCTTTTCCCCTTCGTGCACAGGATCATTTTAGTAGGCGTGTGAGTAATGGTTGGAAAATACAAAAATGATTATATCAGAATCAGCTTACAACTACAAACAAGTGCGCTGTATTGCTGGAGAAAAGAATAATCATATGTGCTTCAAAGTTCAGCCGCCGGTAACGAAAGATATGCTGGTGAGGGAAACATTGCGAAATAAGTTTGACACAGTCGCACAAAACAATGATGCTTTTTGGATTAATGCTGAGCAAGTAGCTGGTATTAGAGTGGTGTGTGTCTTATTGCTATTCTATGTCTATCGCATTTGACAAAAAATAAAAGACTGTGTGTGACATTGATTTCTCGAAATATTGATATATTAATTTCCAGTATGTCTTTTTCTTTTTTTTTTGCACTGCTGGCTTGATTTGGTCATTAACTAACGCGTGATAAAGAATGAAACTCATCCGATGTCACTAGAAGCAACGCACTGTCAATTACTGTTGCGTAAATCGAGTGGGTGGCACCGCTTCAAGTAATTAGTGCCGCGAGTGCACATTACGCGGCTGTGTCGGCGTGCATGCAAGAACGGTTCATTGTGGAAGCACAACATTGCGCAATTCGACGCAGACAACTGCAGAGATGTCGTCACTGATCGCAGAAAAGCAGCAATGATGCCCAGATTGCAACAGTGCTTCTGCGCTCTACCGCGCCACGTGGGCGTGTCAGCGCATGAGCGCAAAGTACTTCAGAAACCATAGCGCACTTAACGAATCCGATACAAGCCAAAGACAGTTCAACCGCTTAATTTAAATTAAGGTTATATGGCAGATCTTGAGCCCGTATAAACACGCATCTGGAACAGCAAGAGTAAACAAATGACAGAAAGAAATTTTCAGGTGCTTGTATTTGCAGAGTAGTGTTTCTATAACCTCAGGATCTCCAATAAAAACTTTAATAATAGTATATGGTGCTTTACGTGCCAAAAACCGCGATATTATTATAAGGGATGCTGTCCTACGTCTTTTGCGCTGTTTCAATATGGATGCTGTAGGCGCAGATAATCTCGACGAGCTGGTGTTCTTTAACGTGCACTGACATCGCACAGTACACGGGCATCCACCATTTCGCTCAACCGAAATGCGACCACCGCGGCCGGAATGAAGGCGCGACCTTCGGGTTGGCAGCCGAGTACCGTAACCACTGATCCATCACGACAGACTGCAATAAAACCTTAGCTGAAGCTTAGCAACGATTCAATTTAGGCTAGTTGGTACGACATTGTAATGTATTTGCGCTGAGCGAAATGCAAGAATGACTGACTAAACACCACTTGTTTTGTCCTCTTGTTTCGTCAGTCGTTAGTGCATTTCGCTCAGCGCGAATACATTACAATGCCATTACAAACGTTCGCTGAAAGTAAGTGCTCGTCGTATCTTCGTCTTGTCTCGTGTTCGTTTAGGGCGCTATGGTTTCTGATATACGACGAACTGCCAACGCGGCCAAAGGTACTCCCTTCTGACATGAGCACATACCCTCGAATCCCACACCTCACGACACAACAGTAGGAAGTTACCAGGTCGATTTGGTCGAGGGATCGTGCAGGATGGCCGCGGCTCATGGGGTCTGGGACTGACGGCCCAGCTTACGCCCAGGACCCGTAAAAGTACCCTGCGGTTTCAGTTTATTAGGGCGAAAGCCTTAGATACCTAATCAAATACGAGAAGTGACATGGCGTCGGTGTCGACACGAGGGATGCAAAAAAAAAAAAAAAACAATGTAAGATGCCGTTCAGCTATAACGTCACAGATCGCAAAAAGTCGTGACGCCATAGTTACGCATAGTTACGTCCTGATGACGTCACATAACGTGACGTCACATGGCGACGCCATTACATGACACCGTCGCCTGGTCATAGTTTAACCGATCCCGGAGGCACCTGAGGTGCAAGGACTTTGATCTCGGAGGCAGGGGAAAACGACGTTTAGAAAGCGTTCGTGGGCGGGGGGATCAACAAAAGTGACAGAGAAGAAAAAGAAAAAAAATGGAATAACAGAAAGCTGTGCTAGTTGCTGAGATTTCATTCTAAAAAAGCAGGACGTGCAAACACGGGCACGGACATGAAGACAGAACACTACAAACGCTCACTAGCAACGAAAAGAAGCTCAAAAGCGATATATATATATATATATATATATATATATATATATATATATATATATATATATATATATATATATATATATATATATATATATATATATATATATATATATATATATATATAAGGCACGAAAACTTACCTGCGTAGCAATAGGCTAGCCGGCCATTCCGGCGCGCGTGGGGGGGTTTGCGTGAAAAATAACTGCAAAAGGCATTTTATTTCTTCTTTATGCAAGTCCGCCGACTGTCGACTCACGCATGCGCTATTACTATTAACGCGATATGGTTAAATAGCTCGTTCCGCAGAAATCCCGGTGATGGTGTCGTCGGCGGCGGCGTCTTTGGTCGTGAGCGAAAAATCAGCGTTGTTCATGAGCGAAAATTAATGGTAGATGCAACTAAAAAAATTGATAAAAACGCCTTCGATTTGAGTTTAATAGGGGATTCGAACCTGCGACCACTCGCTCCGTGCCCGTGGCGCGATTCGCTGAGCCGCTCGCCCGTCAGGGAAACACGCTCTGGCATACTAACGGCAAACAATTTATGTACACCATTGAGCGTTGGTGGTACGCACATTTCGAAGGTTCTTCAGCCGCTTGACAGAAATCCCACGAGATGGCGCAAGTGGCCCACGGGCGCGCTTTCCGTGTTCTGTCACGCCACTTGCATGGGTATAGAAGCCGGCGCGCGTGCGCACTTTGGCCTTCCTTGCGGCATGGTTTAGATGTCGACCGAGAAGCGAAGGTAGGTTAGGGCCAAACAACGAAACGTTCCTTTCCTCAGTAAGGAAGCCTTCATTTTGGTGAGGTCGCCTTATGTCACTCTGAAAGCTTCCTCACTGAGGAGCCCTCGGTGATGGGTTGCTTGGCGCTTTTGGGGCTACCTTCGTGCGCCCTTAGGTCCGCTCCTGGCCCTGAACGAGCGCTTCACCTCACAGCTAGCCCACGTGATGAGCTAGCCCTAGTGATGCTTGTTTCCGAGGCAACCCCCCCCACCCCACCTCTGCGGGGAGAAGGGTGTTTTCGCAGGCATGTCTGACTCGTGAAGCGCGTTTAGACTGACAGCGTTTAAAGAGGCGGGCGTTTCAGTGTTGCTAGACCGCACCACGTTTTGCGCTCGACTACGGTGGCTTTTCACATTTAGTAATCGCAGTGGGAAGAAAGCGTACACGCGTCTCTATATTAACACTTCAATTTGGAAGTGATGTGGTGACCCAACTTTTTTTTACAGAATAAACGCTTGTGAGCAAAGCTTATATTCGATAATCTCGAACGCAGGAGCGCGGCAACCATTCCTCCCGCGAGGACGGGTGAAGGGAGCTTTCAGAGTACGCTTGCTTCCTCCGTCGGTCCTTGGCTGTAAGGAGGCCTCACGTAAGGTGAGGACGCGGTCGAAGGAAAGGAACGTTTCGTTGTTTGGCCCTTAGTGATTGCGAAGGCGATACGAACACCGTGCAATTATACGCTATCGCGTTCTACTCTTGAAAGCGAAGCTCAAGCGTCCTGCAAGTTTTCTTATCGATATGCCTTGCCTCAATCATTAAACGCATTTCTTCATTCTGGAGCGTGTACAAAACTCATCAAATTCATCAAATTTTGCCTTGTACTTACGCTCTCGACAACGTAAATGTAGGTAAGAAGGTGAGCCTCCGGTTAGCGATCTCTTATGTTCCAATAATTTCTGGTTGACACAGCGGCCTGTCTGTTCTACGTAGAAGCGGCCGCAGCTAAAATGAACCTTATACGCCACACCTGTAGGGCAATCAGTGAAATGGTTGGTGTCTTTTACGAAACAAATGTCAGTCCACTTCTTGCCTATTACTCGCTTCATTCTTTGTCTGCACAGTGGCACAATTCTTGCCTAGCTTATTGGCAGCCGTAAAAACAACATTAACGCCGTATCTACTTTCTGCGTTTTCGTTAGCCTGTGAAATACGCAAGGAATGCAAAGAATACCTACAACATGGTTTTTCTTATTGCTTTCTGCAACCATGCTCGGACTTAACAAAGTGGGAGAGATAGAGAGAGAGAGAGGGAATATAGGAAAGGTAGGGAGGTTAACTAGACTACGTCCAGTTTGCTACCCTACACGTGGGGAGAGAGGAATAAGGGAGTAAAAAATTGAAGGACACTTTGTACATTCCAAAGTGTGTTCGGCGAAAGCGTGTGGCCATTCCACTGATTATGCCATGTCTTTTTTCTTTTACACTCTCAGTTGGATAAGACACAAACCGAATGGGTGCGTGTTTTCTTCTTTAATTTTTTACCGCGAATCGCAGCGAGACGCGAGACTAATCTTCCTCCGTTCGCATGCGTTAGTATTTTCTCGCGCTTTGCGCATCGTGCAATCGCCATCCGCGTTCCAGCTCTTAAATTGACGGACCCTTTGTCAATTGGAAAGTGTATTCCGTGAACGCCTGGGTCCATTGAGACGGCGTCGGTCAGAATGATTGCAAACTCTGGGCACAGCGACGCTACGCAAGCAAAGCGCGAGCGCTATAGAGTCCGACGCGACGGGCGTCCGTCTGCGCATCCCGGCGGCCACCTGGCTCCGTGCCGGAGCTCGGACGGACGGACGGACATGGACGGATGGACGGACAGACGGATGGATGGACGGACGGACGAACAGACAGACAGACAGACAGACAGACAGACAGACAGACAGACAGACAGACAGACAGACAGACAGACGGACAGACGGACGGACGGACGCCGGACGGAGGTCGGACGGACACCGGACAGATGTGAGCATGAGACATTAAAGGCTTTCGCCTTAAAAATTACACCATCTCCCGCTAAAGGGAACCATGTGTAGATGCGAAGCAGCGGGCGCTAACGCTTACACTGGCGGCGGCGTTGACGCTGGCGCTCATCGCAGCGTTGCACAGGAGAGAAACCTGGGGGGGCGCAAAGCACGTAGTGATGGACCGGTGTTTCCTACTGGAACATCCCAATCGCTGCTAATGGGCAATGAGAGACAGAAGACTCGGACTGGACACAGAGACCTGCAGTCCGCTTTTAGTTAACGCGCACGCTGCTAATTTTTTATCGTTCGACAACGCACAGGAGAAATCTCCCACCGGCACCACCTTGCAGGTCATGATCCATTGCCATATATACGGGGTGGCCAGTGAACGGTTGTGCAGGGCGAGCAGTCGGTTTTTTCAACCAAGAAACTCGCTAGCAGACGCTGCCTGCGTCGGCGTCCCGAGGCGAGAGAGGGGGGGAGCGTAGGAGAGGGGAAGACGCGCATGCGCAGTGGGGGGTGTGGACGCCGCGGGCAGGGATGCCAGAGGAGAGAGGGGGGAGCGTAGGAGGGGAGAAAGGGGGGAGCGTATTAGGGGAGAGAGTGAGGGGACGCGCATGCGCAGTGAGGGTGTGGCCTTCGCGGGGAGGGATGCCTAGAGGAGAGAGAGGTGGAGAGGAGGTTTTTTATTTTTATTTTTTTTAATGGGTTGGCGCATGCGCAGTGGGGGGTGTGGACGGACGGACGGACGCCGGACGGACGTGAGCATGAGACATTAAAGGCTTTCGCCTTAAAAGGGAGAGAGTAGGAGATGCACATTGCACACCACACACACAGTGAAGGGTTTCAGAGGCGGTCGTGCAGTGATGTTGGGTTCAAGAATTATAGAACGGCTCGTGTGGCTTTCTGGGCTGATGTACTTGGAGACCAAGCACCAAAGATCTTTTCCTGAGTAGCGGGACGATCATCCAGTCTCCTCAAGGCACACTAGAGAGTCCGGCGATCTCGTTCAAAGTCGTAACAGTGGCACAAGACGTGGTCAAGGGTTTCTACACAGTTGCAGTTATCACACTTGGATGAGTCAGCCATACCAATGCGTCATATCGCGCATAATGCTACGCTTACGCATTGGAATTCTCCACTGAACTCCACTCGTCGCCCACAGAACCTCGAATCAGTACTCCAAATACACCTACCATCAAAGGCTTCGCGACGTGACGCTACAATGTTGTGTCGGTTGTGGGTCGGTGTAGCATTTACCAGCTTTACAGAGCGGACTTCTTTTAACCTTCAGCAACAGGGGCCACTGCAATGCTAGTATAAGCTGGCAATCATTTGGTGCTCACAGGCCTTGGTGCAAGAATAATTAAGGCATGACATGGCTATACCCTTTTTTTTAGGAACTTAGAATGCTTTGGCGAGAAGTGTAACAGCGACGTTGAACATCAAGGAGAATACTGCCAGCCTACGCCGTTCTTCTTAAACGTTACGAAAATTGAACGGAATGAAAAATAAGTTTATTGCAAATGTCTAGAAATTATATTGCAGTATTGTGAGGCAAATTCTTTCGTGCAGATCCACCCTCCTACATTTAATTCAAAATTTTCGCTCATTGAGGTAACCACGGATTCAAATTCCTCGCAACAGCTAAAAATCACGCACTCGTCCACCTAACGAAAAACACTAATGATAGCATTACCCAAGGTGCCTTCTAAACGATTTTCAATCTTGTAAGGTACAAATCGCTAAAAATTGGAAGTACGTAGAAACCAATACAGATCCCTGATTTCTGCACATAAACGGCTTGCTTTCAACCTACCAGCGCCGACTTTAAATACACGGAAATAATTTCTAGAAAGTGATCGGTAGGGACACCACATTTATTGGTGAAAACCCTTACCTGCACTTGTTCGTTAATACAGACATTAACATATTTTAACAACCACTCGGGCGGCAAAGAGCAATAAAGGTCTCCAATATCCATACTAAAGCTTTACAACCACCGGGGTACTCCTCTGAAAGAAACTACTAGCGCCTGAGAATTACGCACACGAAAATGGTCTGAAAAACTCATAGAAACTAAGCAGTTCCGCAAGTAACTGGATACAGCGAATTTCCAGGTGCATTTCTCTGAAAAAATTGCTCGAAAAAGAACGTTGTTCCTATGTGTTATCGCTGAAGAAAAAAAAATTGCAAAGAGTGTGGCTTAGCCTTCTTGCCATTACGAGCTCTCGTCTCAAGATTCGACAGCATGCTGCCTAACTAGTGATGGTTTAGGTTTTATTGTCCTATAATCCTTATTTATGGCTGTTAACACTTTTTCTGAGAACACACTGTCCGGCATGATTACGAAATACCTTCCTTATCTGAAATCACTGGCCGCAGTTTCATCTCCACGTGATAATTAACCAGAATCCGGATAGGATCAGGACTGTCGAGAGGCATATTACAGTAACAAGGTCTGAAACGCAGTTTGAGCGCTCTTCTTCAAGCTCTAGTCTAGTGATAGTACGTGGCAGACTTAAAGCGTCAATTGATTTGTGGTTAGGCATCGAGAAAGGCTTTCATCTTCGGGTCACCTTAGGCTAATGCATAAGGAACCTAGTGAGTTTCTTTCACAAATGTTCTTTTTTTTCCCTCTTTCTCTGTCTATCCCATTTGCTTTGGATCATACAGTGAACACAACAGATGAGACACTCGTTAAAAGTTGAGCCACAAGTATAGTTTGCTATGGTTGCTAGCGTACGGAATGTTCTTGTAAGCTAAAGATAAACAAAAAGTTTCCTTGAAAGAACACGAGATGGGTGGGCGGGAGTGAATACGCAGTGCTTTTGTGGTCCTTAACTTTGAAGACCCGAGGCACTGATTAACTACTTTGATGAAAAGCATTTAACGAGTGGGTAAGTAAATGAACGCAAGGTTAAAAAGAACCGTAGTTTGAGGGGGGATCTATCAGCGCTGAAAAACTTACGTGCTTCAAGCAAAAGCAATGTTCGCAGCGCACCAGTGCGAGAGATAAACGATGCGAATGCGGCACCAGCCCGACTAATGCCTGCTCTAATTAACGAACTCAAAGCAGCGGCATTTGTTTACAGACCCACAACTCTGTCCGCTCACGTTTGTGTTTGTTGTTGTTTTTTGTTTCGCTAGTGGCGTGCACAACATCTGTGCTCGTCTTCATTTTCTTTTCTCCGTTCCATTCTTCTGGTATTCGATTGCCAGCATCTCTGCATTTTCATTGTTTCCTATCTTGGCGCTCTTTGGCCAGACCACATAAGTCTGCGTATCATCATGATTTATGTAGACTACGGAAATTCTCCGAAGAAGTGCAAATGTTTCCTAGGGTATGCGAATGTAATCATTTATTATACTGCGTGCAGCATACTGAATGTCCACTCTATCATATCGATAACAAAAGAACTTTCTCATTTGACTGTGTATTGGACCCTTTAGGCTGCCTCACGCTACAAAGGCGTGCGATGAAACTTTTGTTCACGTATTTGGACAGTATCGGTCAGCTCGAGAAACTTTAGCTCTACCTTGAAACCACGCAATAAGACTCTATCAACGCACGCTCCCGCCTAATAGACAAAAGAACGAGCCTGCTTTTTTTCTTATTTTTTATTCTATTTTAACATCTTATATCCTTTCCCCTCCTCTCTCTCTCTCTCCCTACTTTCAGTCCCCCCATCCCCTTCCCCACGCAGAGTAGCAAGTCAGCGATTTGCATATGCCGGCTAAATTCTCTGCTTTTCAATAAAGAGTTCTCTCTCTCTCTATCATATACAACCTTTAGCGTAAGCCACTCCATCCTTTTGATATTCTTAAAGTTTTATCAAGGTTTTCGGACAACTCGCACTGGCGCTGGTCCGTGTCGTCTGGAATATAGCATAGAGCAGGGATCTCAAACACGCTGTCCGCGGGCATCATGCGGCCGCCGGACCTTTCGGTAACGGCCCGCCGCTTCACAGGGAATAAACCTTTGTGACTTTGATAAACGGTACTCTAATACTCGCCTATTGCGATTAATAACTCTTTTATAGGGTAAGCTAGGGAATCGGGACTAGTCTTGAGCATATTTTCCCTGAGGCACCTGATGCGTTCCCTATGCATTGAAACATCACCGTGGAACAAGAACTCGATGTCAGAATTTCAGTCGTTCTCGTGAGCAATATCGATGTCTTTTCGAAACCTGACGTCAAATTCCCTTCAAATATGACCGGTATCTTGAGAAATGGGAAAAGCTTCCTTTCAAATGGCAGCGCCAGGTGACATTACGTTCATCCCCGGCCCCGCCCCCTCCCTCGATCTTAGCTTTTTCACTATCCCGGCCCTGCGGTGAGCTTGAGGGGTGTGAGATGATGAGCTTGACACCACTGACACTGAGTGTCACAGGGAACTCGTGCCGCTACAAAAGACCAGACACTGAAAGCGGTATGTCCACGTAGTACCTTTCAGTAATTGGTCTGTTTCTACGCTTTCAGGCGAGCTATTTAAGCAAGAAGGGCACTCAGTGCAACGCCCTGTCTTTCACTGTGACACAGTTTCATCTTCTCCGTCTATGTCGCGCTGCTTCCAATGATGTGCCGTGGTGACGTTCATTTTAATAAGTTCCACACCGTATTATTACGGCACTGGCTACCAATAAAAACGACGTGTAGTCGAGGCTCTCAAAGAAGCGTTCTTACGGATTCAGAGGAACGCTTCCATTGCTAGCTTCCCCGCGAAGCATGCCCTGCCACTGGGGTATTTTACTTTCGTACGAAAGCGCGTCCCTCATCAACGTCTTGTATTTCCTGTGTTACTGTGACTTTTTAGTTACTTTGTTTTCTTCTGCCATTTGTTCGTCAAGCCCTTCCATTCATTTTCATCATTTGTGAGTTGCCAACGTTGTTTTAAGGTGTGCCTACTAAAACAGTGGAAATGTGCATGTTCTTGCGTATGGGTGCATGGGCTATGACATGTTTCCTACTTTGTATACCTCTATAGATCTATCGCTCACGCTGAATCTGAAGAACTATCTGAGAAAGAACATACATGCAATTAAGAAAAATGCCCCCACCTCCCCGAAGGGGGAGGTGAGGAAATGCGAATGCATTTCGCGCGCGCTTCACTCCATTTATATATGGTGGTTGGTTGTGGTTCGAAGAAGGAAAAGGCGCCTAATTTCTGCAGCTTGGTCGGAAGCACGGCGCAGCGCCTTTTTTTTTTGCTTTTTTGTGTTTTTTTTATTTTTTTTATTTTTAAAAATTTTTTTTTCCATATATAGCTCCGCCGAGCTCCCGCGATGCGAGCACCCTCGCGCGTCAGAGCGCGCTCCTCCTCTCCACTCAGAGCGGAGAGAAAACACCTGCCGCGGACAACGCCAACGCCGCACAACGCCGGATGCCTGACATAGCCCGACTATGAAATGCATTCGCATTTAAAACAGAACAATTCATTTACTAACGCTTGCGGTGTGCTAGTCTCCATCTGAGTGCCTACGGTTACTGGACGCCTTTCTTTAAAGGTGTGGGATGTGTAGGAGATGCAGTTCACGCACACGTACGAAATCATTTTAGGTGTCACAGGAGAAGGGTTCCCTATAAGTCACGGCCCCACAGTGCACCCTTTATTCACTAGTACAAGGCCACTTTGTCGACGCACAAAGGCACACTGGAAACCGGACAACAGTGTAGTCTATTTCGATGTTCTCTCTCATCAGAAGATTAAAGTTCATAACCGTCAAGTTAACGCTTTTCATCAACATTACTGTGACTTTAGAGAAACGTGCAGTTCAGCGAAATGGCCGAGTCGTTTACTAAGACATGCACCGCTATACGTGCTCTGCGTGCATCGCGTCGTAGACAAATAGAATTTTGCCGCAGGATTCGGCGTTGCTTACACGTTACTTCATGCGTTGCCTAAACGTTCGTACAACATCTAACTTCCTGAATAGCTGCTTGTAGTATATACGCTCTTCGTATCAGCATGAATCTGAGAACGACTTCATGCATGCTCAGCACCAGTGTGGCCTCTGAAGAGTTTAGGCGATTGTCGATCGCATTTTGAGGTGCGCGGGGGGAAGTTCCTCCGAACGAACCGACAAAATTTTTCACCAAGTATGCGGGTAACACAGCGGTGAGTGTTTCCACGTTTCCGTTTTGTAATTAAATTTGTGATACATTAAAGCTTGCGTGCCCCGCGTAGGTGAGTCACGACAGAGTGCGAAAGAGACGACGGCGTCGAGGTGCGGACTTTGAAGTTTCTCGTGCATTACTGTGAGCGTAAGAACAGTGGTAAGCCCGAGACAACGGACGAGACGGGAAGCTGTCGTACAATGAGAATTTCTCGCTTCCATTGTGCGTGACCGGAATACAGTGCGCCGGCGAAGCGCCGACGCGCAAGCCGGAACGCATTTACAACAGGTCGCCTTGCACTTTGCTCCCTTCTCGGGATGCGCGTATGCACGCCCGCATCTCCTATACAGCGTCTTTACTCGTTTCTTTAAGTTGGCGCTCCTTGATGGGCGACACGTCCTCTTTGTACTCTTACTGCGGTGGATGTTTGTTTGTTGCAGCTTCCGTTGGTGAGCTCGTTGTATCCCCTTTGTTGGTGCTCACGGGAATCATATTTGCGTGCAAATGTGCTCCGCGCGTAAATGTGCCTGACTTCGGCTGGTGCGCCTGTATGGAACTAGAGTTTGCCTCCCACTATCCTCACTGTTCTCGTGAACGCACTCTCTCGGGCGAATTCAGCTTTTTTCTTGGATGGCCAACGGATTTCCTTTTTTTTTTTTTTTTTTGAGAAACCTGTAAAGGGCTTGGCGAATTCGGTGTTTCTTACTTATAAAATTCTTGTTTGGGCAAACTTTTCGCCGGGTTTTATCCGAAGATAATGTTTCGCCGGGAGCCTAACATTGTTTTTATTCGGTGAGAGTCTGGTTCTTTGAAACGAGCTGCGTGTAACTGCATGT